>PVJI01018775.1:0-32541 GCA_004026765.1 Micronycteris hirsuta
GGTAAGCAAGTAAAATACAACCAGAGAAACAAAATAGAACCAGAGACATTGAAGTTTAGAACATTCTGGCAGTAACCAGAGGGGAGGGGGAAGGGGAGAAGGGGGACAAGGGTATTCAGGAACTGCTATAAAGGACACATGGACAAAACCAAGGGGGAGGGGGGAAGCAAGGGAGGGAGGTGGGTTTGCCTGGGGTGGGGTGGGGTGGTGGGTAAATGCAGACAACTGTAATTGAACAACAATAAAATAATTAAAAAAAATAAATAAATAAACCCTAAGTTCAAAAAAAAAAAAAAGAAAGAAATGCAACTGATTTCTGGATATTATTTTGTATTCTGCTACTTTACTGAATTCATTTATCAGTTCTAGGAGTTTTTTTGGTGAAATCTTTAGGGTTTTCTACATATAGTATCATGTCATTTGCAAATAATGACAGTTTTACTTTTTTTTTTTTTTAAGATTTTATTTATTTATTTTTAGAGAGAGGAGAAGGGAGGGAGACAGAGAGGGAGGGAGAGAAACAGCAGTGTATGGTTGCCTCTCACATGGCCCTCACAGGGGACCTGGCCCGCAATCCAGGCATGTGCCCTGACTGGGAATCGAACCGGGACCGTCTGGTTCCCAGCCTGCGCTCAATCCACTGAGCTACACCAGCCAGGGACAGTTTTACTTTTTTCCTTTCCAATTTGGATGCCTTTTATTTCTTCTTGTCTGATTGCTGGGGTTAAAACTTGCAGCACTAAGTTCAATAAGAGTGATGAAAGTGGACATCCCTGTCTTGTTTCCAATCTTAAGGGAAACACTTTTTTAAAAATCCTCATTCAAGGATATGTTTATTGATTTGCAAGAGACAGGGAGGGATAGAGAGAGGGAGACAGAGAGAGAGAAACACTGATGTGAGATAGAAACAGTGATAGGTTGCCCCCCCGTACACTCCCTTACCTGGGATCGAACTCGCAACCTAGGTATGTGCTTTAACCTGGGGTAGAACCAGCAACACTTGGGTGTACAAGATGACGATCCAACTAACCAAGCCCACCCAGCCAGGACTTGAGGGAAATACTTTTCTTTTTTGCCCATTGAATGTGATGTTGGCTGTAGGTTTGTCATATATGTCCTTTATTATGTTGAGGTATGTTCCCTCTACTCCCACTTTGCTTACCAACAAATGGTGAGCAATAAATGAGTGCTGGATTTTATCAAATGTTTTTCTATATCTCTTGGTATATCGTGTGATTTTGTCCTTCATTGTGTTTATGTGGTGTTTCATGTTTTTTGATTTGCAGGTACTTTACCAACCTTGCTGCCCCAGAGTAAATCCCGCTTGACCATGGTGTATGATCTTTCTGATGCATTGTTGTATTCCGTTTGCTAATATTTTTTTGAGGATTTTAGCATCTATGTTCATCAGGGATATCCTTGGGAATATTCTGAGGAACCAAATGTGCAGTCAATGTAAGAATTTTTTTTTAAAGTTTGTGTCACAGGTTCATTCTCCAACTTTCGTTTGGGCCACAAGCCACTGGCCAGTAAAATGATCTCAATAACCAGATACTGAGCAGAAGGCATTGCACATGGGACAATGTTACTTTACTGCTCACTTTCCTGGATGCCAAAGCTTGCAGAGAGGGATGCGACCCTCTCTGGCTAGATTTCCAAGCAGCAGAAATTTTTAAACAACCAGCAGGTCTGGTCAGAGAACTTTGGCTACTTTTGTTACTAGAAAAACTCCCAGAAATTCAGTTCTTCTTACTGAAGTAGTAAGGAATGACAGATCAGAAAGCCTACTAGTGTGTAATCAAAGTTTATTGGTGCTAAGTTCTAACGGGAGAGCAAAAGCAAGGGTGGCAAGAGCAAGGACGGCCAGAGCAGGGTAGCCAGAGCCCGGGGGCCAGAGGCCTCCCAGCCAGAGGCTGGCTGGCCGCAGCCCTTCTTGTGGCAAAAAAGGGCCAAGAGCGCCGGGAGGGCAAGTCCTTTGTTATGAGCACTTGTATCGTTGGTGGGATGAGGGTGAAGAAATTACATATTGATTGGTGGGTCCAGGTGGTGCCAGCTTCCCCTGGGGAGAACCCAAATGTAGGTATGTGTGGGGGTCTGTTTGCCTGAATCCGTATCTTGCTCCAGACTCTATTTGTTCATTTTGCATATGTGATGGGAGGCAGGCAATCAATCAAAGTTGTTTTATGGGCTTCACTGTGGACCTTCTCTCTTTCCCCTTCCAGGCTTTGGGCTGAATACAGTCTCAAGGCTTTCGTTTTCCCAGCTGCTGGAGAGAATACACACAGGCTTTCAAAGGCTCCTCCCTCCTGAATTATCATAATTTTGCTTTTTGTTTGGAATGCCTGGCAGTCTTATTGAACCAGGCTCAGGACTACTGGGTCAATGGGCGAGACATCTCTTCCCTTGCTTTTAGCCTCCTGTATTAAGTTCTTTGTTAGATTGCAATGGTGAGGGCCCTGCCTGTATTTTCCCTCTGACCACTCATTCCTAGCTGCTACATAACATTTTCCCCTCAAATAATAGGAACCCAAATCTTTGAGGATTTGGGGCTCAGCTCTGCTGGGTCAATGGGTGGGACATGTCTCCCTCTTCCTCCCTGCCTTGGTTTGCTGTCTAGTCTGTCTAACACTTCTACAAGTCTTTTTTGAGTACAAAGCTGGTTCCATGCAGTAAGTGGTTGCCCAGCACACAGCTCTGAATGGACTCCTTTGCAAATTCTTTTTAGTTTGCCTCATAAGCTGAGCTCATTCTCCTTTTCTGGCAAGCACACTGTGGAAAATTCCCTGCACATAGAGAGCTGGCTCCATTTCCTAGCAATTCTATGAAGTTCTCTCTGTGATGGTAAAATTGGAGCAGCCTAAACATCTCCAAGCATTGGCATCTAAAACAAAGAGCACTCTGGGCACTGATGACAAGAAATAGAGTCCCACTTTTCAGCATGGAGCTTTTAAAATTTAGAATCAATCTGATATTAAAGGTTTGGTCACAGTGACTGCTTCAACTTGGGGCCTGCTGGGACATTAGTGGGTCCCTGAATATTTCTAATTTCTTGGCAGAGCTATTCCAGACTGTGTAACCTTTGTTTATTTTCTCATCTGTAATCAAAATCTACTGATTTTATAGAGAAATAAAACTGAGGGAGAATCAAATAGCCCTGGGGTGTGGCTTCAACTTTGACACACAACTTGGGATTGATTCTGCCAACGTGTAGTCTTGGGGAGGGATTCTGTATTTCCTTCAAATCCCAATTCTTCATCTTATAAACAACAACAATAGAAAATGCAATGCCTACATGTTGAGGTCAATGTGGGAATGACTGAATGAACTAACATGCAAGGTGCCAAATAGGTGCTCCAAGATTCTCACCTTTCCCTCTTTCTCCTTCTCCTGCTCTGCATCCTCTTCTCTTGTCTCTAGAGCTGTAATTTTCTAACTAGTTTAACCACTGAAATTTAAAAAATTCAAATAAATGTATATGTAGAAGCCAGATATAGAAAACAGATAAAAACCCCAAACTGCTAGAGAGGAAGTGCCTGGTTGTTCCCTCATTTGCTCTTTGGTAGATGAAAGCTTCCTGCAGCTTAAGTGTACTGGATGGCCTTGTGCATTTGCTGGGAGACTCTGGGAAACGGCACACTCACACATTGATTGGATTGCTGGCCCCTGCACTGCTCCCCACCTTCTCCTACTGTCCTGTCCCCTCCCAGATTCAGGCAACTTAAATCTTCCCATGGAGGACTCTGGTGGGCTTGGGGTTTAAATGAAAGCACTTTGGGCCAGGGCTCTTTCCACTCTGGTGTTTCCTCTGATGAACTCGGTTTCTGGAGGGATGGCAGGATGAGCTAGCTGCTTGGGAACTCTTGACTGTTCTCGTTCAGCAGTTGATGAGAACTCTGTGAATTCTTGCTTTGTGCCCATGGGTCAGAAACTGGGGAGGAGCTTAGTGTAGGCAAAACTTTACTTAGGTTTGTGTGCTTACTAGATTTTTATTGGCACATGGGAAAGACTGATGGGATAAAGCATCCTGGTGTAAGCAGGGGTCAAAGTGTAAATCACAAAACTGGGCTCTGTGAACCGGGCTCTGCTGGGGCCTGCCCTTGCTATGTGTGCCTTTGCCTCTGGAGGTGGCCTCAGCCTGAGGCTGTTGCTGTGGGATGGCCTCAGATGGTATGCAGCTAGATGGGGAGACTCCCCATGGCAACAAGGTCTTCAGCAGGTACATCCCACCCTGCCCTGCCCCACATAACTTTCCCTATCCCTTTGTTTGGGGGCTGGCCCAAAGTGCTTTTATTTAAGGCCCACCAAGAGCCCTTTCCTTGCCTCCTTCTCATGTTGTCCCATGATTTCCTTTCCTGAAGGATCTTCCAGAGCCTTGGAAGAAGTGGTACCTCCTTCCCTCCCAGGCAGGAGGAATACCCAGTCTGGGAAGAGGGCTTCTCTCCATTCTGTGATTATAGATTGCTGGGTCTGGAGAATGAGGATGGCCTGGACTCCTGCCTTGAGTTGGGAGTTGGAATGTACAGTAGTGCTTTCAAGATCTGAGTCATCAGTAAACAGAGCTTTTATGCTCTGTGTCTGATGTGTTCTCTCTTCTGCTGGGTGGCCTGTGGTTACCATGGATATGGCTTTGTCTTTGGAGGCCTAAAACCAAGGAGGATTTAAGTAAATCCTCATGGGTCAATATTTTCATAAAACAAAACACAAAAGAACTTATGCACTCCAATGTTCATAGCAGCACAATTTACAATAGCCAAGTGCTGGAAGCAAGCTAGGTGCCCATCAGTAAATGAATGGATCAAAAAACTATGGTACATTTACACAATGGAATTCTATGCAGCAGAAATAAAGAAGGAGCTCCTTCTTTGCAACAGCATGGATGGAACTGGAAAGCATTATGCTAAGCGAAATAAGCCAGGTGGTGAAAGACAAGTACCATATGATCTCACTTTTAACAGGAACCTAATCAACAAAACAAACAAGCAAAATATAACCAAAGACACTGAAACTGAAAGCAGGTTGATGGTGACCAGAGGGGAGAGGGGAGGGAATTTTAGGGGAAAAGGGTAAAGGGTTTGCAGGAGCAATTATAGAGGGCACATGGACAATAACAGGGGCGGGGAGGGGGAGGTGGGAGGGAGGTGGGGAGGCCTGGGGGGTTGGGCTTTGGGGAGGAGGCAGAAAACTATACTTGAACAATTAAAAAATAAATTAAAAAATTATTAAAATTAGAGAGAGAGAGAGTTGGGGAGAATAACACACATTTTCTTAAACAATTTCACTCCAAGAAACCCTTAAATAGGTCTGAAATCATCACCAAAACAACAATAAAAACCTTAGACTTTAATTGCCAGAACCTAAAGGGCACACATTTTTAAAAGTACCCAGAAAGATGAGGTCTAATAATGGCTTTGTTGCAGAGGGGAAAATTATGGTATTTCCTGGTTATATTATAGACAGTATAATATAAAGTTACTTTTTTTTTTTTGCCAGTCCTTATTTCTCTAAATGTGTCATATTCCAGCATACAAGTGAATCTGTGTTTCAAGCAAACAGTAGTTGTTTCTACCTGACACAGGGGATTTGGTGACATTTCGTAATGACTGTGGAAGATGGGTAGATTGATTTAAGAAGGCTAAAAAAAGAAAGAAGAAAGACTCAGTCTTGAATAGTAACCACAGGGCTCTGGTGTCTTTGTTTGAAAATACATGCACATCCTCCTGGGATTCCTCATAAGTTACCTCAGAGAAAGGTATGGTTGCTGGGTGGTTGCCTGGTGAAACAGAGGTCAGAGGCTAAGAACTGGGATGCAGTCACAGCCACTCCCTGCTGTGGTTCTTTGCTCAAGGGCTGTATCCTTTTTAATGAGATACCTTTGTGTATGTTTCTTTGTGTGTTTCCAGGAATCACACTGCTTCTGCCAGGGAAGCAAGATGAGGACCCCGGCCCAGGTGCCCACAGTGTGAGAGGAGCTGTTTGCATTGCAGTGTGCACGCCGGCGTCACCAGGCTGCTCCTGCTTCTCATGGTAACAACCCAGGGTTTTGTCATCTGTCCATTTGCTTCCCTGTTCCTTGTCATTGGCAGCGAGACACTTCCGATGAAGAAGTAGCATCTGTGCTGCAATTACCCAGTGACCTCTTTCACTGACATGGGAAAAAGTGATGTAAATTTCCTTTCTGTGTGCTCATTTTCACCTACTTGTACTTACTCTTCAGATTAATCCACAGCCTCTCCTTGCTCACCTTTCTCATAAGTTCTCCCCAGTCCCAGCCTGTGATGTCACCCGGCAACTGTGAGAACTTCCTGAGAGGAGGCTTATGACACTCTTGCAAAGCCCTCTGCGATTGTTAGGAACAGACAGGGCAATAGCGCTGCTGGTCTGTTGCCTCCAGGGTCAGTGGAGGCCTGCCTGGATGAAGAAGAGAAGCTTGTGCTTCATTTGCCACTGGAGGCTCCTAGGAGAAATGGCCTGCCTCACAGACCAGGCGTGAATTGCTTCCGGGCTTGCCCCCATCCTGCCTTGAACTGCCTGGGAGGCTGAGGTGGTGCTCTGTGCAGCACCAACAAACAGAAACCCAGATTCTTGGTTTGATGAGCAGGGTGGGGAGAGTCTGGGAGGCCTCAGAAAGCTTTGGGGTATGAGGAGGAGTCCCCAGATAAACAGCCAGTAGGTTCTCTGAGTCACCATATCAGATCCCCCAGGGACTTCTGACCCTCACGGCTTCCACAGCATTCCAGGGCCACTACCGAATAGGATAGATTTCATGGAAAAAGCTAAGGGCTACACTAATCTTTACTTGACATTAAGCTGAGAGACATAATTTGGATCTGGATTAAAAACAATTTTCTGGTTTTCCAAGTTGGTAAATGGCGTAGGTTGCTGTCTGGGGTTTGGATTTCAAGATGACTCTGAAAGGACCTCAGAAGATTTCAAAGCTTTAAATGCTATCTTATCTGTACCAAGTCTCAAGGGAAAGGGAAAGAGAGGCAGTTAAAGAAACCTACATGGTTCTGAGGGAAAGCTGGTATAGCTCTGATTTTTAATGAACACAAACAAAAGATGGAAGGAGCGGCATTAATGAAGGGTGTCACAAAAGAATAGCAGGAATCTCCATATTAGTGTCAGGAAAAACTGAAGTCTGGAATATGCAAAGACTTGTGAAATAGCAGCTGACACAAGAATAATGCTCCATAGTTTACAAAGCAGTTTTATGTAAATGACCACATGAACCCTCACAGCAATCCTGGGGGAGGAGGGAGGAGTCGTTCTCCTCAGAGTGTGTGGGGACTTCTCAGAGGCAAAGCTGGGATTTGAGCCCAGATCATCTCAGGCTCAATGCTGGCTCTTACTACCACATCACTTTCTGTTACATTCCTTAGAAGTATATTTAAAGAAAGATGGGCAAGGCCATGCTTAGGGAGACTGTGTATTGCAGGCAGGTAAGAGAAAGAAAAACTAGTTGTTGCTATATTTTCTTTAATACATCATGAAGCAAAGCAGTCTTCAAATTTCTCAGGATGAATGAGTCCTTCAAGAAAAGTTGAGTTCTCTAAGATCAGGCCTGGACATTGAGATGGCTGTTTCCAAAGGGACCCTATTTCTTCTGCATGACACTCCAGAAATTACTTGCTCATTCTCTGTATTCCCCACTAGACTTAGCTTTTTTTTTCTTTATCTTCCCCATTTTCATTGCTTTTAGAGAGAGAAGTGAGAGAGAGAAACATCAATGCAAGAGAGAAGCATCGATTGGTTGTCTCCCCTACATGCCTGGACTGGTGGGGGTCACATACATCAGTGCCTGGACTAGGGATTGAACTCAAAACCTAGGAATGTGTTCTGACTGGAAATTGAGCCCACAACCTTTAGGTTATGGGAAGACACTCCAACCAACTGAGCCACACCAGCCAGGACTAGACTTAGCTTCTTGAAGGCAGGGAACGTGGCCATCCTGTCCCTCACAATGTCCTCGCTCACCACGCAGACAATGAAGAAATGACTGAACATAGACCATTTTATCTGTCAGTGGTAATTTCTGTGAAATTATGGAGAATGGGAAGTATGCCACAGAGGCAGAAGTTATGATGATTTACAAAAAAAGGTAGATTCTAAAATCTATTTACTAGTTAGCTGACATGAATCTTTAAGGTATTTGTGTTCATTTTGAAGATAAAAGTGAGGCCCCAAACATATAAAGTAAATCTCATGAGCCCATCTCAGTCACGGCAGATACTTGATCAGAACTTTTGTCTTGGGTTACTCAAGGCAGAGATGGGGCTATTGGGGCTGCAATGTCATAAGTGCAGTAAAAAGGGGTTTAAAAGCAAGAATCTTGTTTAGACTCTAGTCCCTGCTTTTAGGATGCACTGTTTCATTAACTATTCAGACTTGGTATTGTAAGGTAGGATAGGTAGTAAACCAAGGCAGGAAGGAGGGAGACACGTCTCACCTGTTGACTCGGCGATCCTGTGCCTGGTCCAATAAGAGTGTCGGGTGTTCCGAACACCACAAGCAGGGATAGTGCAGGAGGAAGGGAGGCCTTGGGACTCTCTGCTGGGAAAGGGGCCTCTGTACCAATTTCACTAAGACAAAGAGCCTTTACTAGCTGTGAAAGAAAGACTTTGTAACTGTACATTATTTCCAAGGTTTAGAAGGGGAAGGAGGGGAACCCTAAAAACCAGCTAAGGTATTTAGTCCCTGAACGCCAATAGTCAGCCCACTTATATTAGCTGAGTGCCCACTTGTAGCCTTGGCCCAAACATAAAGAGTAAATTTATTAACAAAATTACTAAGAGCTTTATTTCTTCTATACGTGGGGCATTCAGACTAGGCGCGTACCTGCTTGCAGCCTCGTGTTCATATGTGTTTCATGAATAAACCTGCTATCTCATTTTCACTATCTGTATTGTCTCTCGTGTGAATTCATCTCTTGCGAATGAGGCAAGAACTGAGGAATAAGCCTGGGGTGGGTGCTGACTCAGGTCTCCCTGGTAACAGGATACAAAGTTTTGCTTTCTGCCTATGCTAGAAGATAACATATTTTAGAGAAGGTTGAAGAGTATGTATTTAACACCAAAATTTAGCAACGTTGTTAATTGTCAATACTTATTATCATCACTATCGTAATTACCAGCATACAAGTGGAAGCGCCGGCAGAGTGCTCTCTAAAGGACATTGAGAGAATAAGAAACTGGGCATAACTGAACCAGATTTTCAGAGTTTTCTTAAGTTCCCTTCTTCTTGGGAAGGACAATAGAAAAAGGTGGAATTTTCCTTTCCTCTTTTCCTGACCATTAGGCCCACCTTTGCAACTCCATGTGTGAACTTTTGAGAGGCTAGAAGGAGGTTGAGCTGACCCCATCTCACGTCCTCCTTCTCATTCACTTCACTGCAGCCACAAGGGTCTTCCCTTTGCCCCTCAACACACACAGGTGTTCCCACCCTGGGCTCTGGCACCTGCTCTTCCCTCTTCCGGGACTCTTCCCCAGATCATTACCCCCATGACTGGGGTTGCGTCAGTGAACCTTCAGCTCAATCAGAACCTCCTGGGACAGGACTGCCCAACCATTCCCCACTGTATTTTCTCCATTGCACTTGCATCACGATATGAAACTGTTTAATTTCTCTTGTCCCTGTTCTTCCTCTCCTTCCCCCCCCCATGTCTGTGCCCCCCCAGGAAGCTCCATGAGGCAGGGACCTTATCTGTCTTGCTCCCTTATATATCCTCAGTGCCTAGGATGGTACCTGAGGAGGTGCTCCACATCCACCTCTTGCAAAAATAAATTGACTTGCCCCCCTTTCTTGGCTGCTTCTATTTAGAACACTTAGGGACACTATGATCATCTGTTTTCAACAAATGGTGAATGATGGAAGGTAAATAGAGATCATTTGAAAGCACTCTGATATCAGTATAGAGTATTAATGTGTAAGGGATCTCTGATAATCCAAAAAAACCCACAGTGACAGTCTCAGATCACAAGTTCTCGAGGCATCTCCAAAGCTAAAGGAACTGTGCTTTTATCTTGGTGCAGTAAATGAAATCTCGAGGAAAGATGAGAAAAAAGAATGGGGCAAGTTCCATCTGGAAACGTAAAAAGACTTGCTGGCAGGAGAGAAGCCAACTCAGGGTCTCTCAAAATATCTTTTATTCAGATCATGTTGTGCCACCTGATCAGTACCCATGGCAAGATCAAGGTTAAGGAGCTAAGAGAAGTCCAAGGATAGACAGTAACAGAGAAGCTGGGGTGGCAGAGAAGGCTGAGGAAAACATGTCCCATGAGGTACTGGCTCAATTCTAGCATTTCTGTCAAATTTTTATGAACAAAGTGGACACCTTGGTTTGGCAAAATGGTGATGGTACTGCTGAATTTCTTAGTGGGGAAGGCAGAAAAGGGTGAGGTTATCAGGTCACCTTTTGGAACAAGACCCCAAATAACAGTTAATTGAGCAAGGTAGAAAATTTTCCTTCTCATGGAAACTTCTGAGCTTAAGCGATTCAGGCCTACACAGCAGCGACAATATCGTTGATCGGTTGTGTTTTCCTTGTTCTACCATCTCTGGACATTGTCCTGATCTGCATGGTGGGCACTACCACTTTCATATTTAAGCCAGAAGAGGGAAAGAAGGGGAAGGCACTCAGCTTTCAAGCTTACTTTCAGGAAGCTGCACACATAACTTCCATTCACATCCCATTGGCCAGAACTTAGTTATGGCCATACCTCAGTGCAAAGAAGTCTGGGAAATGTGGTCTTGAACTGGGTGGTCATGTCCCAACCTAAAATTCTACAACCATGAAAGGAGAGGAAAAGGGGTATAAGGAGATAGTTAGCATCTCTGCCACAGGTGACTGGAGGAATTTATGTCAAAACACTTTGTAAATATAGTGATAGTTGTTCTTTGTAACTGCCCCAGGGGAGGAAAATCAAGCAAGAATTGAGAAGCTCTCTGGCAGGTCTTTGCATAGATTTTGTAAATAGTCGGATGAAAATTTATCCCCATAAAGAGTATAAAGCCCAGTGATAATAAACAAGGCACAATTGTTCAGTAAAATACAAGTGTAGCAATTCTGAAATATACATCAGAATGTAGCACCTACCAGGTAATTTACCTGACTAGGGAGATTACTGCTTCCTGCTTTCACCGTCAGCCACTTAAAATTACCTATAAAGCAGACCTGCTGTGGAGAGTAAATCTAGAAATATTAGAACGTAAACTCTGTAGATATTAAATCTGTGGCAGGTACTTATTCATCCAATGCTTATGAGGGGGGACCCCAAAACCCAGAATTTATTTATAAGAAATTGTGTATTTATTCTCACATGCTTAAATTTCAGTCACCCTCAAAGTACTCTCCCTTTGATACAATACACCTATTGAGATGTTTTTTCCATTGCTTGAAACAGTTTTTGAACTCATTGATTTTGATGCCTTTTTGTGCTTCTGTCATTTTTTGTTTCACCTCTTCCACATAGGCAAAACGTTTCCCTTTGAGGGCTTTTTTCATCCAAGGAAACAAAAAAAAGTTACTCAGGGCAAGATCGGGTGAATATGGAGGGTGGGGCACCGAGGTCATGCTGCTTTTGGTCAAAAACTGCTGAACGGTCAACATAGTGTGGGCAAGTGCATTCCGAAATCACCCATCAGGAAATGGGCAAATGCACCGAGTCTTCAAAAAAAATTCACTGAAGCTGAACGCAGCGTCTTATAACAATACCAGCTGGTGCACTGATACAGATGGGTTCTTAGAACACTCACCTAGTTGGGGAAGCTTGTACTACGAAGGGCCTGCCCTCCAGAAAATAATTCTAGGTTTTCTGAAGTCCCTCGTCATAATTACTAGTTACTTACCAAATACATCATGCTCTACAATAGGGGCAGGGCAGCTCGGCTCTTAAGCATGAGAGAGATGTACCTCAAGAATTTGTAACTAAACATTTCTATATAAGTCGGGGTATTTACTCAACAAATCTGTACTGAATATCTATTTTGAATCAGACTCCATCTGTGACATTCATGGTATTGTGAAGGGGCTGGGGATGTGCTGATGCACAAGCCAGACAAGCCTCCTGCCCTCAGAGTGTTGTATTTCTAGTGTGAGAAAAAAGGAGGCAGGAGAGAAGTAAGCAAAGCTGTGCATAGACAGGATACTACGTAGTGATTAATATTGTGAAGGAACCAAAAAGCGTGATGACCGAGAACTTGAGGAGTGAATAGGAGGTTCAGTGAGGGTCTTTCTGAGGTGATGGTATTTAAGCTGAAAACCAGAAGGTAAGAAGCCAGTCACACGGGAGCCAGGAGAAGAGAGGGAGGACAGCTTGGCGTGTTAACGGGACAACAAGGAGACATGTGAGGCTGGAGTGTACCTAGGAAGGGGAGAGGGATGCTAGGGAGACTGGGAGGACAGGGCTGGTCCCCAAGCGTTTCTGGAAAGGGTGGAGCTTGAGCTGGTCCTTGAAGGACAGGTAAGGTTTGAGTGTGAGAATGGGAAACAATTTTCAAAGTAAGTTGATCTGCGAAGAGCTTGAGTGGTGTTACGTGTAGGTCCAGGGTGGTGGGTAAGAAGGGTTCATATTGGGAGTAGTGAGAAATAACACTGGAAAGGCAACCTTGGAAAAGTTATAGAAGGACTTAAAGGCGAAGAAGCTTAAATTCTCAAAGATAATGTCAGCAGGAAAGAAACTTGATCTAAGTACAGTTTTAGAAAGATTCCTATGAGCTAGGCCAGGGATCCTCAGTCTTGGTACTACTGATGTTTGGGCCTGGATCGCTATGTCCTGAAGGGCTTTTCTGAGTGTTACAGGATATTTAGCAGCATTCCTGGTCTCTAGATGCCAACAGCACCCCTCCTAGTCATGACAACCCAAAATGTTTCCAAATGTTGAAGAATGTCCCAGGTGTGGGAAGGAGGGTAAAATCACTTCTGGTTGAGACCAGTGCTTTAAAAAAAAGTTTTATTTTAATGTTTTTGAAATCAGGTTTGGGACCTGAATAATTAATTTGATAATTGACTTGCCTCCTTGCACTATGATTTTGTGAACACAGAAAGTAGAAAGTTAAGTAATAGGAGGCAACCTTTGTTCTAGTTACTGAATACTATTTGATTCCATTTTAAGAAAAGTTCATACAAAGTTTATACAAATACATTTTAATTCACTTTAAAATGAAGTCTTGCAAGTCCTAAGAGATCTTTCTTTCATGCTTCAGCCCCTTGACATTTCACTATTCTTACAGGTGTCCCTTTCTTCACAGGTAAGTAAGTAGGCACCCTAAGGCAACTCCTGACTCTGGGAGGTGGGAGAGGCGAGGCACACGAGGAAAGGGTCCTGTTCTAATAAGATGTGTACATTGAGCCGAAAAAAAAACCACCCAGAAACATTAATGAGGATTGTTTTGATTTTTTTTCCCTTGAGGTCCCTAAATTTAAATTAGCTTTGTGGGAACTCTTTGTGATTAATCCCTCTCCTCTTTTAGAGGACATTTGAATGATATGCAAGAGGATATGAAGAAATCCAGGGAAACTATTTTAAAAATCTATCTTCCTATGTTTTTTAAATAGTGTACTGGGTGAACAATATTCACCGCCCCCCCCCCCCCCAATTTATGTCCAGTTGGAAACTCAGATTTGGAAGTAGAGTCTTTGCAGATATAATTAATTAAGATGAGATCATACTGAATTAAAGTGGACCCTAAACCCAATGGATGCTGTCCTTAAAAGAAAAGAGGGAACACACAGAGACACTGAGAAGAAGACTGGTGAAGATGAAGGCAGAGACTGGAGTGACACATCTACAAGCCATGGAACACCAAGGGTTGCTGGGAGCCACCAGAAGCTAAGAAGAAGCAAAGAAATAGTTTGCCCTACAAGCTTTGGAGGGAGTATGGCCTAGTGACACCTTGATTTTGAACTTCCTGCCTCCAGAGCTCTGAGAGGATAAATTTCTGTTGCTTTAATCCATCCAATTTGTAGTAATTGCAGCCCTAGGAAACTAATTCAAATGGTAATTTTATAATTGCATTTAGTTTTTTATTAACACTTGAGTTTGCTAGTTCCTGCTTCAGACTCCCTGCTTCTCTGAGCTGGCAGTAACTTGCAACAAAATGTTAACCCTTGACTTCATGTTTTGCCACTGCTAGATTGGCCTTCAACATGACCATTTCAAGTTCATTTCCAACTGCACCAAAAAAACCCCAACCAACCAAACAAACAAAAAACCAAACATACCCAAGAATTGTGTGTGACAAACAGGTTTCCTACTGAAGCCTGCACATGGTAGTAATACCTCCTTCAGACTAAATTTCAAGACAAGAGAGTTGGGCAGCTGTCTATGGTGAGTAATGACTCCCAGTCTCCTAAAAAAATGTTAGTGACCTCACCAGGGGAGCCTTTGCAACCCTAAATTAAAAGAGATACAGAGAGAAAGAAGGAGCTTATACCCTTTGTGACAGCATGGATGGAACTGGAGAGCATTATGCTGAGTGAAGTAAGCCAGGCAGTGAGGGACAAATACCCTATGATCTCACCTTTAACTGGATCATAACCAACAAAAGAAAAAAGCAAGAAAAACATAACCAGAGACATTGAAATTAAGAACAATCTAACAACAGCCAGAGGGGGCGGGGAAAGGACTAAGGGGAGAAGGGTTTTGCAGGAACCACTATAGAGGACACACAGACTGAACCAAGGGGGAGGGTGAAGCGGGGTGGGGGGGAGGTGGGATTGGAGAGGGTGGTGGGAGAGGAGGGGAGAGGATGCGGACAACTGTAATTGAACAACAATACAGTAATTAAAATTAAAAAAAAAAGATAGAGAGATACAGAGAGGCTTCCGTTCAGATCCCAGAGAAAACCACTGGGAGCTGAGGCAGTAGGTAACGAGTGTGGGAACTGAAGGGAGCACTGAAGGGTGAGGTGACGGGGAGTGGAACAGAGGAGAAGGGAGAGAAAGAGAAGCAGGACAGCGGAATCCTTTCAAGAGGGGAGGGAACTGATCTTAATTTACCACAAGCAAAAACAAAAGAGGGAGATTACACAACATTTTTAATGACAGTGTGTCTGTCACTCACCCTGGTAGTAGTAATTATGTCTATTATGCAGATTTGGTGGTGAAGATACTGTCCTGTGAGCCCTGCTCCCAAAGGGGATTAATGGGGATGGGGGGAGGGAGGGTTAGTGTTGGCAAATAGAGCTTGGGAGGTCTGGAAGTTCTCATGTATAATCCTGCAAATACACAGTTTTTAAAATAAATTAAAATAAAATAAGATCTTTAAATTAACTAAAGCAGGTAGACATTTCTCTTTTTTAAAGCTGGGTCCTATGTTTATTTTTCTGCTTAGAGGGGCTAGCCATTTGCCTGGCTTGATCTTTAGCAGAAGCAAATGACTTGCTTACATGTTTTTGGAGGATAAAGAAGTGAATGTCTTTCTTATCCAAAGTGCAAGTCAGAAAGTCACCTCAGTTTTATGTGGAGGAGAAGGGATGGGGCAGGGGTGTTGAATGAGAGCAAACAATTCCCATATCAGCCAGAGAACTAACATTGTCTGCTGTTGGTTTCTGAAACTTCCACTTCATTCAAAAATATTTATTGAGCACCTACGGTGTGCCAGTCACTGGTATAGGGGCTTTAAAAATCTATTCATTTATTTATTTATAGACAGAGGGGAAAGGAGGGAGAAAGAGGAGAGAAATGTCAATGTGTGGTTGCCTCTTGCACAGCCCCTACTGGGGACCTGGCCTGCAACCCAGGCATGTGCCCTGAGTGGGAATCGAACTGGTGACCCTTTGGTTTGCAGGTCGGCACTCAGTTCACTGAGCCACACCAGCCAGGGCTACAGAGGCTTTAAATATAGAAATTTTAAAAAGGAGTTCACTGTTTAGTAGACAGATCTATGATTAAATTATCATTCATTCATTCATCAGATAGTTATTGCGTCTCTACCATGTGCCAGAGACTGTTCTAGCACTTAAGGTATGAGGATAAGCTGAGCAGAGAGAGGTAGGTCCTTCTACATCTGGGTGAAAGAGTGGATGCAAGTCAGTGCAGGAGGTATTTATTTGGCCTGGAGAAGTCAGGGAAGCTTTTCAGCACATCTCATTGTAAAAGCTCAGGAAACGCTGGGTGACTGCTGACTGGTCTTTTAACTGTGACTTTAAAATTTTTGCGATGTTTATATGTGAAAATCATCACTTTGCACTTCCCAGTAACCCAGAAGTGACCTGGCAGAGGAAACACAGCATCTCAACAAAGTGCATTTTAAGAAGAGGTTTTTAATATTCATCTCGTCATTATTATTTTCTGCTGTGCAAACTGATCTTCCCTCCAAGTGTCAACAGCCTCTGCTAACTAGTGACCCCAAATGCATGACCCCTGAGCTCTGAGCCCTCCATCTACCTCCTGGGTTGATATTTCTGTCTCCCACCTTGGTGCTGGCGCCTCCCAGACACCTTGAGCAGTCTGGAGCCATCTGATATTCCTCTCCTTCCTCCCTCCATGCCAGATCATTCTCTGACTGTCTCCTTCCTCTTCACTGCTTGGGACTGATTTTCCCTGTCCCTAGGACCAGTGCAGAAGCCTGTCCTTGCCTACTCAGGCTTTGTCTTTTCCCGGGACTTGGGCTAGGTGAGGATCTGGTTGATTTCCCAGCATCCTCTGGGACTTCCCCTCACCAACATGGTACTTGGCACCCAGCACCTAGATGTGGTGTGGGCAGAGAGAGGAAGAGGCTCCTTTTCCCTGGCCACTCTCCAGGAGGTTTTCTTTTCCAGCTCTCTGACCATGTTTACCATGAAACTCAGGTAGGTTCCCAGTGGGTTTCCAATTCTTAGATTGTGAGGGTCCCTTAGAGATCCCCATCTGAGGACTCAGAATAGGAAAAGAAAACCAGTTGGACAGCAGCTGACGTGGGGATAAGAGAGGGAGAAAGGGGAGGGGGCGCCCATTACAGACTCCCTCCTGCCTTCAGAGGCCATTGGCTTTTGGCAGAGGGGTCAGACCGCTCTATTATCTCTGCAGGGTACCCCTCTTGCTGCGGGGCTCCACTGTTTTCTGTGGAGACAGAAGCCAGAGGATTTGCCGTTGTGAGCTCTGGTGGTGTGAGCAGAACAGTGCTTGTCTCACTTCTGCTAAATGAACCCTGTTAACCTAATACTTGGAGGCAGGCTCCTTCTGTCCCAGGGCTGCACCCAGACCCAGTGAGGATGGACTTGTGAACTGGGCTTTCTGTTTATACTGTTACTTGGCTGGGCCTCTCTCTGGGCCCACCTCCTGCCTCCCTGCCACCACTGCAGTGTAGATATCTGAGGGTCATAACTAATTCACTAGGTGTCCTCCTTCAGCCTGGGCATGTGTTTTTAACTCACTTTTCTACACAGACTCAGGTGACAGCCCTCCCTCTTCTCTGTCCTCATGGAGCACAGCTGAAGTCAGCTTTGTGCCTTCACTCCACATGGAGGCACGGCTCTCCAGCCACCTCCCTGCCAAGCAACACCTGCTTGTTTGAACCTATTTGAAATATTTCAGACTTTTAAAATAGTCATAGAATAAATTTTAACTTTAGTGCTGTCATCAAATTTCTGGAAGAGTCCTTATAATTGAGTAAGTCCAGTCATCCCCCACCCCCAATCTTATGGTTGTCAAAGCAAAGACTGAGAGATGTTAAATTGCACAGCAATTTAAATGAAAATTAAAAACCAAAATTAAAACCCATGCCTTCTAAATCCTAACCATATGCCCCTTCATCACACAATACTATGAGGTCTCTAAAATCATCAATTTAAATCCAGACAGAGTGGCCTGACCCACCGTTTCCCAATTCTAAATAAATGCATTGAAACAAATCTCTAAAATGACCAAATCTCCAAGAGAAATGGTGAAGTGTGGTTATTCATCTGATGGTGAGCAATTGTTATTTGCTTCTTTTGTTATTTTAGACCTGTAGAGATAAAGAGATTTAACTTTCAAAGCAAAAACAAAAGTATAATGAGAAGAATGAGAGAAAAGAAGATCTCAAAGAAAAGAGAAACTGGGATAGAAATTGTAAGTCGTGGGAGCTTGAATGTAGAAAGCTGTCAGAAGTGGAAATTTGGGAGGCTTTATATTAGGAAAGGTGAGGACTCTGGAGTCTGGTAGACATGATTTTGAATCTCAGCTGTAGCATTTACTAAATGTGATTTTGGGGCAACTGAGTTCTCAGAGCTTCAGTTTTTTCCTTTGTCAAATGAAGCTAACATCTTTATTGGAGTGTTGATGTATGTAATTAATGATTGAGAAAATGCATGTAAGCATTAAGTAGTCATACTTGTGATTACATTAAGCTTGAATTAGAGGGGCACCCTGGCACCTCTGAGGCGCCCCCGGAGTTCGGAGCAGAACCGGACGGCCTCTGGCTCTGGCACCTGATGTTCGCAACTCAGTCTGGTGACCAGGATTCCCACCCAGCAGGTCCCAGACTGCAGGGGCACCCAGCCAGGCCAGGTGACTTGGTTTGTCTTTGCTGGTTAGTATTAGAACCCTTCTTTTCTTTTTCTTAGGTATTCTTTCATGGTGTTTTTTAACTGGGGGACGGGACATTGGCAAAGTCTGGAGATATTTTGGTTTCAAAACTGGGGGAGAGTGTGGGGGTGGTATTGGCATCTAGTGGGTAAGAGACCAGGGATGCTGCTAAACCTTCTACCATACCCGGGACAGGCCTCCAGCCCTGGCAAGGAATTAATTACCCAGCCCTAAATATTTGTTAATAGAGCTGAGGTTGAGAAACACTGTCCCACTACGTCAAACTGTCTTTATCCTTTTAGACAAATGTTCAGGTCTGTTTTATCCAGGCAAGGCTTCACAGGACATGGAAGGAAGAGGTCTAATTTCGGGGGGGCGGGGGGGGAGTGCTTAGTTTCTTGGTGACCATTAAAAAACCTCTTTTGCAATCTGTGGGGTCCTAGGGTAGGCCGCCGATTTGACTGCATAATGCAGGGGTTCCTCACCCCCAGGCTGCAGACCACTAGCGGTTCCCGGCCTGTTAGGAACCGGCCGAAGGGCGGGAGCGCGGCGGGCAGGGAATGCAGGGAAGCATTTAGTGAATGCTGCGCGGCCTCACAACCGCCTCCGAGCCCCTCCTGGACCCCGCGCCGGCCCCGCCCCGGCCGTCCGTGGAAAAATTGTCTTCCTCGAAACCTGTCCCTGGTGCCACAATGGTTGGGGACCGCTGCTTTCATGGCTATTTCTTGTTTCCTTTCCTCTTCTCTTTGATGGTAGCATCCTGATTTTCCTTGCGAAACTCGCTGTTCTGTACTCGCTGTCCTTGTGGGCTGGGTAGACCTGACTCCATGTGTGCGGGATGTGACCATTGAACCACCTGTCCACAGTGGCTGGTTCAGAAACAGAAATGGACCAGTTAGAACTAGGCGAGATGCACTTCCAGAACTTCTGTGAACTGTGGGAAGGGAGACACTCTTTCTTTAGGTGCACTGAGAGGAGATGGTATGTCCTCAAGATGCAGAAAAGGTATCTTGTCGCCATGACAAGGTGAACCGTGGTGGTGATGGAGCGGTTCCGGGAACCCAGAGCAGAGAAATGGAGAATGAGTCTCAACAACATCATTCAGGCCTCGAACTCATACACGTCTGTACTTGTTCCTTATTTGCATCAGTAACTCCCTTACTTAAAAAAAAGCATCAAATAGTTTTTACTAAGTTTCTGTTACTTCTAACTGAGAGTCCTGATTAAGACAAACCAGGAGGTTGAATATAACAAGGTTGGAGGAAGCCAGACTCCTCCCAGAACACTTTTCAAACGTAAGACGTTTCCTGGAACTGTATTGCTCTAGAAGCATTTTTTTTTTTCTTCTGGCAGGACAATTTGAAGCTTTTATTTATTTATTTTGGCCTGCCTCACATTGGAAGCTTTTTTCTGTAGAAGTTGTAATGGGACTAGAAATAGCTGGAAGAGCCGGATAGGCAAGGCTTGTATACTTAACAAGCATGGCCAGATTCTCTGGCCTGGGCTTAGAATTTGGAACAGGAGAGGCAAGGATGGTGGGGAATTAGTTCTGCAGCAGTAACAGCAGATTCCAGGGCAGTAGTGGCCATGGTGACACCAGTGGTGGCCAGTTCCCAGTGGTGTCCAGTCAGTGTCCAGTGTCTAGCGTCCAGCAGTGGCCACAGGAGTGATCTCTTCAAGTGGTTCCTAGGGTGTAATTTTGCATCAGGAGTCCTGCTGCCTAGCTTCCCTTCTTCCTGCCTGTTTTCCTGAGGCCGCCTCTACAGCCTTCTCTCGATTCTATCAGCTACTCAATATCTTCAAAAAATTATTTCCTGCTTAAACTAGCCAGTCACTTCCTGCTGCAGAACCATGAAAGGGCCTGATGAGAGATGATCTGCAGCTATTGCTGAGCAGTGATATAACTCAGTGACTTAAAACAATAGACATTTATTATTACTTAATAATCTGGTGGCTTGAGGAGGATAGAATTTTATTTCTTAGATAATAGTATGAGGCAAATGTGCCCAGTTGGCAGGTGGGTTTACATTTCTTCCATCTCTGGGTGTGTTGTCCTCATCTGCCTCCATGTCCACACCCAGCCCAAGGAAGGAAGAGTTCGAAGTGGACACACCCCCAGTCTTGAGACTCAGGCCGGAAGCAGCATGTCAGTTTCCATATTCCACTGCCACCTGCAAAAGGAGGGTGTAGGTACTATGGTGGGGGGAGTGGATATTGGTGAACAACTACTATTTTCTTCCATAATACCATAATTTTAAAGTAATGAATCAAATGGTTGAAATTTGTAACACAGTGGTAGTTAGGTGGAAAACTTATTTTTTTGATGATGCAAGTGATTTATAGTCTTTCAATTTTTTCAATTTATACAAAATATTATGCATACAGCATGATATAGTTATAATATAGTTCACACTATGACATAGTGCATAATATGATATAATGAGAGAAAACAAAACAGCAGTAAGGAGACCTGCATTCACACTTACGCTCTGATGTATTCTAGCTTTCCATTTCTCTGGGCCTCAGTTCCTTTTCTGTAAGCTGGGGATTCTAATAACTGCCTGAGCAGATTGTTGCAAGGATTCAGTGAGATAAGTTACATGCCCAGAACAGTCCCTGGTGCATAGTCAGATGCTCAGTTATGATCGAGTTTCCTTTGTAGGATAGTGTGCAGGAGTATGAACAGGCAATGAGCAGTTTATCCTTCTGCTACTTACTAACTCTGAAAATTTGGGAAATATCAGGTTTGGAAGCTTTGTCCGTAGAAGGGCTGACAACTTTTAACCGGTCCTTTGTGGTTTCTTTAAGAACGTAAATGAGACAGGATTTGCCTGTCTCATTTCATATTTTGAATATCTCATTTAATCCCATAGCTCTCTCATGAGACATTTTGATTCTGCTACTTGCTATCTGTAACATTGCTGGGCAATTTACTTTTTAAAATTTGCTTTTATATTTTGGTGAGTTGTGAATTATTTCTTTTTTTGAAGGATTATTACAAACATTAACTGGGATCACATATGTGAAAAAATATTCAGTGAAGTACTCACTAAGGGACTTGAGACAGTAGGCATTATTGTCATTCTTAAATGTGAAGTTAAAGTGAATTTTCTATTTTGTGTTTTCTTTATAAATAAATTTGTCAGAAACACTGACATGGAAACAGGATTTCTCTTCTCCTTTCACTGCTTATTTCTCAACTAGAGTTATAATCCTTTTTTTGTGACATCATAATTAGGTGAGATGTAAATGAGAATGAACGACCATTCTGAAGTTTTGGGTTTTTTTTTTCACCTATTAATGACATTTTCCTTTGTTCTCTATTGTAAAGTGACATCCAGTGAATAAAAGATGGTGGCATAAGATGTTTCAGGAAGAGTATAATTTGAGTCTGGAGAAATGTGCAGTCTCAGGTCTTCAAAAATATTAAGCCCTAGTGAATGTTGAGGAGAAGAAGATTAGTATGTAACATGTTATGAAAATAAAAGACGGAACGCCGTGAGGTGCTAGGATGCTCTTTCGTTTGTCCTTCCATTGTGCCCACCCAAAGAGCCTGGCTGTTAGCCATCTCTCTGCAGCGCAATTTAAATCCTACGTGATATGCAGAACAGCTTTGGGCAAAGTACTCTAGGCTTATAGATAAAAGTCAGTTTAAGATGAAATTTTGAGTGTAGTGCAAGGATCAAAGGTCTGGGAGTCTGGGAATTTGGTTCTTATCCCAGCCCTGAAAAACTAGCTGTGTCCTTGGACAATTTTTGGAAATTTTCTCTATATTTGTTCCCTTGTGTATTAGAACTGGAGTAGACTCACGCCATCACCAGATGAGATGTTTGGTCCATTTGGTTCAGAGTTCTGTGCTGTTAGGGCTGCCTTTTCAGATCTCCACGTATCTGGTTTGTTTTGGCCTTGGTTGGGTTAAGTGCCCAGCTTATTAACCTTGGAAACCTTGACTCCACATTGGAATAAAAACAGTTCTGTGAGAACACATTGTACAAAGGAACAACAGAGAGAAGAAAACAAATTGTTTCTCTTACAGGCAGTACATTCAGGCTCAGAGATCATACATGAATGCTTAGTCACTAGAACAGGGGAAAGAAATTCAGTTCAACACATACTGATTGAGTGACTTAATATGGTAGAGAGTGAATGGGGCTCTGAAGGACAAGGAAACCAAGCCTGGGTCCAGCCCCTGTCCTCAGGCAGCTAGGTCCGGTCAGGGAGGTCTATTCCCTCTCTCCCTCTCTCTCTCTCTCACACACACATTCATTGACATGGTAGGTCCACAAACACTGATTGAGTGTGGTGCAAGACACTAGCAAGACCATCCAGGAACATAAGGGTGAAAAATGTCCCCATCCTCGAGAAACTTAGGTAAGGCAAATACTGAAAAAAAAAAAGAAAATTACCACAGCCAGAGAGAGATGAGAACCAACAGCTATAATAATAAAACGTTTACATTGTACTTTACTAATTACTTTGGTCTGCAGTCCTTACACTCTCCGGCTCTCTCCCAGGTGGCTTTTAGAACATCCCTTCTGGTATCTCTGCCACCTCTCTGACCGTCCTTCCCCGTCTTCTCTCAGAACTCTTTCCTTAGCTTTCCTGAGACAACGCTGCTGGGTGACATGTTGCACATCCAAGGCCTTGGTGTCAGTTACCTGCTGATGAGTCTTGCTGGAATGTCATTTCCCTGAGGACAGAAATCTTGCCTCTTGTGCTTATCCATTTATATTCAGTAATTGTTATAGCACTGTGCTTTGCCCATATTAGAATCTTAAAACATATTTATAGCTAACTGAATTTGGATCTCTAATTCAGAGCTACTCCTCATGTACTCTGTTAGAAAGTCAGCTGTCAATTTGCATCTCTTTGTGTGTGTTTGTGGTACCTCATATTTGAAATGTCCAGAAAGAACTACTTACTTTCAAGTAATCCTCCCCGCCCTCAGATTTGTTCTTCATTGAGATATTCTTATCTCAGTGAGTTGTACTTCTGTCTTCCCCAATCACACAGGCCAGAAATGTAGAAACCCCCTTGGATTTTATTGAACCCTGACCTTCCCTTTATTCTTCACATTTAGTCAGGCAACAATTCCTGCTGAACCCTCCCACTCCTGCCTGGGTTATTAAAAAAATCTCTTAGTTCGTCTCTTCTATTTCCATTAAGTATTCTTCATGATCTCGTAAAATGAATTGTGAGTTCTAACCCCATCCTTAATTTAAGTGTAATTTTTTTCCTATTGTTGTTTTCTCATGGTTCTGTTTTCCTCAGATTAAAAAAAATGTTTTAATCTTGCTGCAGAGTACATGTATATTTTTATAAGTAGCCTAAAATACCACTAACAAAGTGGCAAATAATGCATACGCACTATGTTACTTTGAAATGTTTTGATTACTAGCAAAATAAAAATTAAAAACCAGCTTAAATAAAAACAGAGGACATTGTTGACTCACACAACTGGGCAGTGCAAGACTGATTTTGCCTTCAAGCACAGCCAAATATAGCGCACAAACACGGTCATCATGGTTCTTGGCTCTGATTTCTTCTGTCAAATTGGATATCTTATTTGTACTAGTAATCTTTACTAGTGCAAAGCAGTATGAGGCAGTTTTGTGTTTTCCAAAATGGCCCCAAAAAGATCTCCTATTCCATACGTGCCTCTTATAATGTGACATTGTCACTCCTGCCCTCAAGATGTGGGGCCCAGGATCCCTTCCATTGCCTTTGTTGAGCATGAGGATAGAGTAAAGTGATGCTATATGACTTTTGAGTCTAGGTCGTAAAAGGTGATATTGTTCATCTTTGGATGTTCTCTTGGAACCCAGCCACCATGCCATGTGGAAGTCAAACAATCTATAGAGAGGGACCCAGCTGAGCCCCCAGACATGTGAGTAGCCTAGGCAACTCTGGCCTGCCACTGAGTCCTCCAAGCTGCCCCTCTCCCTGTGCCCCCACAAGACATGGAGCAGAGACACCTGGAGCCTGCTGTGGCCTGTCCAAATTCTTGGTCTATAGAGAACACAAGAGATAATAAAACAGTGTGGTTTGAAACCACTACATTTTTGAGGGAATTTGTTGCACAGCAATAGATAACTGAATACGGAAAGAAGTGTGGGACATCCTGTGTGACTCCCCAGGTCCTTTCTTTCTGAATAAGTCATGCTTTCTGGCTCACAGTGATCAGATGAAGTCTCTAAGTAATGTCTGTGCTCATCTTACACTGCAGGGAGTGTTTAAGTTTTGAACATGTCCATTTTATAACAAGACTGTTACTGAGCTTATGTGGCATTTTTCAGGGAGCCATGCTTCATATATTCATAGATTCTATAATTGTTTACCATAAGCAATCTGAAACCAGGAACATCCTGCTAAGAGCATTCCATAGATAAGAACTTTCCTTTTGAACTGTTGTTAATCATTTACCAGGAGGTCAGTTATCAGCACATTAACAGAGACTAGGCTAGGAAACTTGCCTTCTCTCCTCCAGAGATCCCTTTAGTAACAGGGAGAGACGGGATCACAGGCCAGCTGTTCTCACTCCTTCCTCCTCACCCATTCCATTCTCAGCAATTTTCCCCCTGAGGGAGGAAGGTTGGCTGCCAGCCTCACAGTCTACCCCTCAGTAGCCCAACCAGGAAAGAGACGTCTCTCTCTTTCTTTCGCTCTTCTAAAAACAGTCGCACTACGGCTCTGATTGGTTCTGACTGTCCAGACCAATCTTTAGAGCTATGGTGAATCAGTCCCAACCAAACTATATAAATGAAAGAAAATTAGGGTGCTATAAGAAGAAAAGGGAATAGATCGTGGGCCAGCAAAAATGAAAATAATAGCTGAGATATATTATTATTATTAATATTATTATTACCTGCCAATCTTCTTTCTGAAGTGGTCTCACTTCACTCTATGCTCCATCCTGGTGCTGGGAAAAGGTTTCTAAAATGCGGGTCTAAACACCATGGTATATTAGTGTCTTAGGGATAGAGTAATACTAGCTGCTACAACAAATAATTCCCTATGTTTTAGTAGCTTAACACAACAGAAATTCATTTCTCAATCACATAATAGGCAAATGCAGGTAGATATTCCTGGTGGTTCAGGGACTCTGTTTCCATTTTGTGGCTTTTCCTTGCCTAAGGCTTGGGAATCCTCTGATCCTCTGTATCCAGCCAGTGGATGAGGGAAGAGAGGGTGGAGAAGCCAGACTTCTTAACACTTTGGCTCAGAAATGACACATATTATTTCTACTCACCTTCTGCTGTTGAGAAATGATTACATGGTCTCATCTAAATGCAGAGGGGACTGGAAGATGTGGCTCCTGGTTGGGAAGTCAGTTCTTGGTGGTGGTGGTAGCGATGACACCAAATTTGATGTTCAGTTAGCTATCCCAGACACATTTGTGTTCCTGGCTCCTAATCCAGTGTCTGCACCAAGCTGATGTTTAGGATGTCTGCAGCTGAATTTATTTTGTCTGAGCCTTAGATGGTCATTAGGTGCCAGGGCATGTTTGGTGGTGTGGCATATGGGAAAGAGGTGATAGATGCCAACTGAGGTCTCTAGAGTGGGTACAAAAGGCCGAGCAGAGGTTGGGTTTCAGCCAATCGTGAAATAAAGAAAGTGTTTGTGGGTATAGCAGATTGTTCCAGTGTCCAGTAACATGGCTCTTCTGCTCCCCCCCTTTCCTTGCGAAGCCCTCTCGCCTCACCACTTGCTGGGGAGAGGCATCCTTCTCTCAGAGCCCTCTGGGGGAAGTGGAATTTGATGGCCATTCTTTGAAGCATTTTTAGGTGTGGGAAAAATGGGGGAAAGATCATTTCAGAGGTAGGCTCTGGAATATGGTGTTGATGAAAACCGCTCCTTTTTTGGGGAAATCCACCTGAATGGGCTGTTAAATAAATTGAGAAGCTGGAGCTGTCAGCAGTTAATTGCTGCTTGGTATAATGATTCAAAGGTTGTCTTTGTGGTAAGCAGAGGCATTATCTCTGCAGCCCACGTTGCCTTTGGGAAATAGCTTCCTGTCCACCTGTGGGTCCATGCTGTGCCATCCATGCCTTCAGACTTGAGTTCTATTGAGCTGAGACCCCAAGGCCACAGGAAGAACATGCTGGTGTCACCTTGGCTTCACGTAGAAAATTCACCACAGCAAAGACTTGCTGGGTTCAGTGAATTACCTCTAGGTCTAGCAATAATCTAGACTATAAAACATATTAAAACCAAACCACAGCTTTTAACTTATGTAGTTGTCATGGGAAGGAGATGTTTCTTCGAGATAATTTGTTCAGATATAATATTCTTTTTTTAAAGTATATTTTATTGATTATGCTATTACAGTTGTCCCATTTTATTCTCCCTTTTATTCCTCTCCTCCCTGCACCTGAGCTCCTACAACATTCCCCTCCCTTAGTACATGTCCATGGGTTGTATATGTAAGTTCTTTGGCTTTTTCATTTCCTATACTGTTCTTAACCTCCCCCTGTCTATTTTGTACCTACCATTTATGCTTCTTATACCCTGTACCTTTTCCCTCATCCTCCCCTGTCCCTATCCCCACTTATAACCCTCCATGTGATCTCCATTTTTGTGATTCAGTTCCTGTTCTAGTTGTTTGCTTAGTTTGTTTTCATTTTTGTTACCTTTTTTAGGTTCAGTTGTTGATAGTTGTGAGTTCGTTGTCATCTTACTGTTCATAGTTTTGATCTTCTTTTTCTTAGATAAGTCCCTTTAATATTTCATTTAATAAGGACTTGGTGATAATGAATTCCTTGAACTTGACCTTATCTGAGAAGCACTTTATCTGCCCTTGCATTCTAAATGACAGCTTTGTTGGATAGAGTAATCTTGGATGGAGGTCCTTTCCTTTCATGACTTATAATATTTCTTTCCAGCCTCTTGTTGCCTGTAAGGTTTCTTTTGAGAAATCAGCTGAGAGTCTTATGGGAACTCCTTTGTAGGTAACTGTCTCCTTTTCTCTTGCTGCTTTTAAGATTCTCTCCTTATCTTTAATCTTAGGTAATGCTATTATGATGTGCTTTGGTGTGTGCTTCCTTGGGTCCACCTTCTTTGGGACTCTCTGAGCTTTCTTGACTTCCTGAAAGTCTATTTCCTTTGCCACACTGGGGAAGTTCTCCTTCATTATTTTTTCAAATAAGGTTTCAATTTGTTGCTCTTCCTCTTCTCTTCTGGCACCCCTGTGATTTGGATGCTGGAACATTTAAAGTTGTCCCAGAGGTTCCTAAGCCTCTCCTCACTTTTTTGAATTCTTGTGTCTTCATTCTGTTCTGGTTGAAAGTTTATTTCTTCCTTCTACTCCAAATTATTGATTTGAGTCCTGGTTTCATTCCCTTCACTGTTGGTTCCCTGTATATTTTTCTTTTTCTTTATTTTTTAAAAGATTTTGTTTATTTATTTTTAGACAGAGAGGAAGGGTGGGAGAAAAAAGAAAGAGGAACTTCAGTTTACGGTTTCCTCTCCTGTACCCGCTACTGGGGACCTGGCCCTCAACCCAGGCATGTGGCCTAACTGGGAATTGAACCTTTTGGTTTGCAGACCAGCACTCAATCCACTGAGCCACACCAACCAGGGCCCTGTATATTTTTCTTTATTTCACTTTGCATAACCTTCACTTTTTCCTCTATTTTGCAACCATACTCAGCCATTTCTGTGAGCATCCTGATTACCAGTGTTTTGAACTCTGTATCTGATAGGTTGGCTATTTTTTCGTCACTTAGTTGTTTTTCTGGAGTTTTGATCTGTTCTTTCATTTGGACCATATTTCTTTGTTTCAGCACACCTGTTACGTTGTAAGGGGCAGAGACTTGAGTATTCACCAGGGTGGGACTACCCATGTTGCTGCATTGTGGCACTATATGTGGGGGAGGGGTCAGAGAGGGAACAATGCTGCTTACTTAGCTCTCAGCCAGCTTTCAGTCACTTTTCCTGTTCCCACAAGCAAATTGGGCCTTTCTGTTGCTGATTCCCGGGTGAGTGGTTTTGAGTACCTTCTAGGACCCTGTGGGTCTCTCCAGCGAACTCTCCTGTGGGGCTGGGAGCTTCTCCCATTGCTGCAACCCCCAACAGATTTTTACAGCCAGAGGTTTTGAGGCTTTTTTCTCCTGTGCTGGAACCCTGGATTTTGTGGTCTATGTTGCTCCCCATTTGCTCCTCCTGGTTTATCCGCTCACAAATGTGGGACTGCCAGTGGCTCCCTTTCCTGCCCAGTCCTCCAGTGGCCACCTTGCTGTGTGCCCTCTCCATCCTGGCTGCCCATCTCCACCCCTCCTGCCAATCTGGATGAATGCTTCTCCTTTAACTCCTTGGTTGTCAGACTTCCATACAGTTTGATTTTCTTACAGTTCTGGTTATTTTCTGTTTTTAAATTTGTTGTCGTTCTTCTTTTGGTTGTGTGAGGAGGCAAAGTGTATCAACCTACATCTCCATCTTGGCCAGAAGTCTCTCATTCAGATAATATTCTTATGATTTGTGTAATTTTTTATATGCATGCTATATACCAATAAGATTTATAAAATAAAAAAAAGAGCTGTTGATTCTTTGGTCATTTTGTAGAGATACGCCCTTCATCTGAAGAACTGCGTGAGTCTTACTTGGACTGATAAAGCTTTGGCATGGAGGGAGATCTCCATGGAAGAGAGTGGGCTTTCCCACTGTCATTACCTGTGGAGAGGCAGTTCGGGGGCTGGAATTGTGCTAGGCAGGTCTTTTATGGGGTGAGAAATACTTACCCCTTTCTCTGAACCTGTGACCCTGGACTGTGAAATATTTTGGTCACCCAGGTTGGTCACTTTTAGCTAGTTTGGAAGGTATCTTAGAGAGGAATGCTTCTCACTCTCCCCCCCCCCCAAAAAAAAACCCAAACAAACTATGCCCTATTTGATAAACATAAAATTCTCATGGAAGTGAGAGGAAAGGTCTGAACCGGTACCCAGAAATGGGAAGATTGAGGTGTGTGGTGGGTAATTTAATGTCGAGTGGCTTCAACTGTGGTGCAGCTTCATGTGGATTCCTGGAATAGATATACAGAGAGGGCACATTGTTGTGTTCTCCTATCCACACTGCCAGCCTCCTCATGTCATAATCACCTGTTCGTTCATCAGGTTTTCCCTCCAGATCTCAATCTCACTGAGGGTAGACATCAAGTCTGTAGCTTTTAGCAGGCACTTGGACTTGGTAAGTGGTGTCCATTAACAAATGCCTGAACCTCAGTGCTCACTTATCCTGTGGTGTATTTCCCTGTCTATGAAGTGTTCCATAGAGACTCACCTTCCCAAGGTTGGTGCAGGGCCTGGCACAAATTCAAGATTCTGTAAACATTTGTGGGGTTAATGGTGTGATGAATTCATCAGTGATCAGTGATATAGATCACTAATAGCAAGAAAAAGCTATAACAAGTCTAAACCATCAGAAAGCAAAGCAGAGTGGGAATAGAGTCCATTGACTTATGAAAAGTTAAGACTTGGGACCATTTTCATAAAGCTTATGTAGTCATGTACAAGCATCCTCCTCAAGGGTGAAACACTGAATCTGAAAGGAAAGGATTAGTGGGGACAGGGTCCCAGATTGTCTTTTAGGCTGGATTGCTTTCTCTGCTGCCGGAACCGACACAGCTTCGGGGATCTGAGAAGCACTTGTGACCTGGAGTAAAGATGAAAAAATGTAATGCTACTTTAACTCCTTGATTTTATTTCTGCTTCAGGTCATTTTGTTGTTAAAATAGAAGTATCTAATGATATATTTTGGTATTTAGAACCTTCTTAGAGTGCCATACCATCCTGATTGTCCCCAGACAAACATGACACTCCTGGAAGCACACAGAATTTGGTGGCATAATCACCACAGAAACGTCTATTTATGGAGAGTTTATAGTGTACTAGATGATGGACTAAACAGTACATTGAATTTTCTAACTGATATCATAATTTCCCGTTTTACATATGAAGAAACTGAGGCTGCGTGAGTTTAGGAATCTTGCAGAAGGTCACAAGGCCAGTAGGTGGCAGACCTGGGACTTGAACTTGGGCTGCCAACTTGTAAGGCTTCACAGTTGACTGCATCTCAGGGAGGAGATGGGGTTGTGATTTTTCTGTGTCCCAAAATAGTGGAGGACATGGATTATGAGTCAGATCATAGATCATTTTTAGAAGACCCCGGAGGCCGTGAAACCTCTTCCAGTTCCCAGAACTGGTATGTGCATGCTGTCACTTCCGTGTCTTGAGGAAAGTCTGGCTGTTTTACATTGTGCTGGTTGCCACAAGACATGTAGCTCTCAGTGTTCCGATGTGGAGTTGTAGACAATCGCTACTGTCAGTCCTTCTAACTCTTCCCATTGCTGGTGTTTCAGATCCTCTTGGTCTTATCTGTCTCTTGTCCCAGTGCCATGTTACATGGGCTCCAGTAGACTACACAGGTCCAACAGTGCTTTCCTATGTGCATGAGGGTCACCTACACCTCTACCCCCAATCAGGATGCCCCTGTTTATCCCTCCATGAGACCTGCCTGGCGCCACGTGTGCAAACGGGAAGTGTGGGGGAGTCAGTGCCTTGTGGGGTAAACCTTCAACCGATGGAGGCAAGAGCTGTTGGGTAAATTTTTTCCTTCTCTTTTCTTAACACAGGCAAAATTTAGATGCTGTTTATATGATTTCTCTGGGAGGACAGGGACTGACTATAGTTTTCTGCATAATACTTGGTGTTTAACAAATGTTAAAGAAATATATTTTGAATAAATGCCATCATTTGCAGTTAGTAGAGGTCAGAAACTCACTGACTGCCATCCTTTCTTCTCTGGTTGTCCTTTCTCTCTGCCTCCATCCTCTTCTCCCAGACTCTTGCTCCCTGTAATCCTTAGGGGATTATATTCCCTAACAATGTTTGACGCATATGAGCCCTCTGCCTCAAATTCTACTTTCTAGGGAATCCAGGCTAAGACAGGTGGCAAGGCCTGAATAATCTTATATTCATTCATGATCTTCTGGGACAGCCAATATTCCTGGTGTGCACAGGTGCTGTGTGTATTTGAGTTAAGGGCACGACACACTGAGATGGATGGAGTAGAAAGCTGTGGGTCTATGATTGGAGGGTGGGAGGCAAATGGCAGAGCTTTACCTACATCTTCCTTCAATAACTTTCCATTTAATTTGCATGGTAACTTCACTTCCTTCTCCCCACGTAAACCTCATTTTTAAGTTGTGGCCGTCCTGTTTGACTAAGAAGTATAAAGATACCAAAGGTTAGCCCAGCTACTTGGTCTCTTGTTAGGTCACCCTCTGCCACTTTAGGGAAGAAAGGTATGTGACATTTATCTTCATGCTTGCCTTATTGAAACCTGATTCCCCAGTCCCCAGGTGAACCAGGAGCAGCTAGCTTCCCTCTCTTTGCATAAGGAGTGCAGACTCACTGTATACAAGACACAAGAAAGTGGCAGTGGCAGCTGCAGTCCTCCTGAGACCCCTTGGAATTAAAGACAAGACCTCTAGCCAAAGGCCAGCTTTAGGGGTCCTGGTTTCTTACCACTTCAGGCCATGTGGGTGGTCACTGACTGAAGACAAAGGGTCTCATATGATTCTTGCAGCCGGTGGGATCCAGCAGACATTGGGTCTTTTGCCACCAGTCAGGGGATGAACCATATTTTTCCAGCGGTGCATATCCTTTTGCTGGTGGCTGTCCCAGAGAGACTGCCATGAGACCCTCTCTAAAAGTGGTGCCATTTGAGAGTAGCCCTGACTTACTGAGAGGTCAGAAATTCAGTATAAATAATCCATAAATCAATACAGCTAAAAACCATTCACATGCTTCCACATATAACAATCGTGAGAATGGGGCACAGGGTAAATGATCCCAGGACTTATTTTTTTTTTTTAATTATTTTATTGTTGTTCAATTACAGTTGTCTGCATTTACCCTCCCCCCACCCCACCCCAGTCAAACCCACCTCCCTCCCTTGCTTCCCCCCTCCCCCTTGGTTTTGTCCATGTGTCCTTCATTGCAGTTCCTGAATACCCTTGTCCCCCTTCTCCCCTTCCCCTTCCCCTCTGGTTACTGCCTGAA
>PVJI01018776.1:0-32533 GCA_004026765.1 Micronycteris hirsuta
AGCCCCTTCTTGCCTGTAAGGTCTCTTTTGAGAAATCAGCTGACAGTCTTATGGGAATTCCTTTGTAGGTAACTGTCCCCTTCTCTCTTGCTGCTTCTAAGATTCTCTCCTTATTTTTAATCTTGGGTAATGTAATTATGATGTGTCTTGGTGTGTTCCTCTTTGGGTCCAAGTTCTTTGGGACTCTCTGAACTTCCTGGAAGTCTATTTCCTTCACCAGCTTTGGGAAATTCTCCATCATTATATATTCAAATAAGTTTTCAATTCCTTGGATTTCTTCTTCTCCTTCTGGCAGCCCTATGATCCGTATGTTGGGCTGTTTACAGATGTCCTGGAGGTTTCTGAGCCCCGCCTCCGTTTTTCGAATTCTTGTTTCTTCATTCTTTTCTGGTTGGATGTTTTTTTCTTTCTGCTGGTCCACCCTGTTGATTTGAGTCCCAGTTTCCTTCTTATCCCTATTGGTTCCCTGGAGATCTCTCCTCATTTGTTCAAGCAATTTCGATAATTTTTCGTCAAATTCTGTGAGCATCTTGATTACTAGGGTTTTGAACTGTGCATCTGATAGGTTGTCTATCTCTTGGTCGGTTAGTTCTGGAGCTTTGATCTGTTCCTTTCTTTGGGCCATTTTTTTTTCCCTCAGTGAGCCTGTTACTGTAAGGAGGGTGGAGTCTTGGGGTTCACCTAGGCAGGGAAACTCAAGGTAGTTGTGCTGTGACGTAGCCTGTGGGGGCGGGACCTGAGAGCACAATGGTGCCTGCTCGGCTCTCCGCACCCACACCGCCTCCCGCAAGCAATTCGAGCCCCTCTGCGCTGGCTCCAGGGGTCACTCCGGGGTTGGTGGACAGGCTGCACAGCTCCAATCCCCCGCGGGTCTCCCCAACGAACTCTTCTGTGAGGCCCGAAGTTCCTCCCGCCGCCGCCTCCACCCCCACGGGTGCTCTCAATCTGCGCCGATGGGTTGCGCTCTGCTTTCTCTCCCGGTTTGCCTGCCCGAGAATGTGGACCTGCCTGGTCCACCAGTCTCGGCTCCACTGGGTCCGGATAAGCCGGGCGCTGGCCGTGCTTCGGTCAGGCACCCCGTCTCGGTGTGCTGCAGCCCCGCGGGAACCACTCCACAAACCGCGGTCCTGCCGTCTGCTCACCAGCTCGCAGCAGAGTCACCGAGTGCTCTCCCTCCACCTTGTTCCTCCCGGCTCACCAGACTGGATGAATGTATCTTCTTTAGTTCCTTAGTTGTTGGATTTCCTCTCAATTCAATTTTCTGTCAGATCTGGCTGTTTTTGTTTAGATAAATTTCTGGTTTTTTCCTTGTTTGGCTGTGCGAGGATGCAGGGCGCGTTCACCTATGCCGCCATCTTGTTGGAAGTGGAAATTACTTTTTTTTTTTTAAGATTTTATTTATTTATTTTCAGAGAGAGGAGAAGGGAGGGAGAAAGAGCAATGTATGGTTGCCTCTCACATGGCCCTCATTGGGGACCTGGCCTGCAACCCAGGCATGTGCCCCAACTGGGAATCGAACCAGGACCCTCTGGTTCCCAGCCTGCGCTCAATCCACTGAGCTACACCAGCCGGGCCGAAATTACTTGTTTTTTTTAAAAAAAAAAAAAAGATTTTATTTATTTATTTTTAGAGAGAGGGAAAGGGAGGGAGAAAGGAAGGGAGAGAAACATTGATGTGCAAGAGACACACCAATTGGCTGCCTCTGGTGCACTCCCAACTGGGGACCTGGCGCACAACCCAGGCATGTGCCCTGACCAGGAAATGAACCAGTGATCCTTCACTTTGCAGGCTGGCACTCAGTCCACTGAGCCACATCCACCAGGGTGGAAATTACTTGTTTATACATGTTAAAATATTTGTTTACCCATGCATAAAAAAATCTAAACTATCTCTGAAATGGTACAAAAGAAACATAACATTGGTTGCCTCTGAGGAAGAAAAAACCGGGTGCCTGGGGCACGAGGACGGAGTCGGAAACTTTTCATTATCTTCTTATTTATAACTTTAAAATTCTGAATCATGTGATGGTACTATCTATCCAAATAATAAATACAATACAATACAATACAAATAAATAACTTAAATTTGAAAGAGGAGGGTCTCCCCCCGCACCTTGGCACCACTCTTACCTGGACAGGTGAGACTGCTTTTTACCGGCTGATCTTTGGATCAGAGAGAGGACATCAAGGAAGAAGAAAGCATGGGACCCAGGAGAGAACAATGCAGGAAAGGAGGGAGAGAAATAAAAAACAAAACAAGACATAAACTAGACAAGACGCTGGAAATGGCTGGTTCAAATGAAAAGCCACAACCGAGCTACTATGGACCCAGGTATGGAAACTGGCCACAATAGAACAGAGTGAGCTTACTAAAATGCAAGTTTATCCTGCCATTTTGCTGCTTAAAACCTTTTAGAGCTTCCCTATTATACTTCAGAGAAAGGCTGCCCTGTCTTCAAGCTCAGCCATTAAGCTGTGACATCTAACAGGCTGCCTGATGCTGGTCAGCTTCTGATGTCTGCCACAGCTCCCAGGACCTGTTCTTTCTGCAGCACGAATATCCAGTGGAGCTGCTTGTTCACTTGTCGGCAGACTTGTACAGATGAGACTGTAGGGTCCAGGAAGGCGGGGTGGTTTGGATTAGTGAGGGCTCCGACCTACTCCTGATTCCTGCTTTTGACTGTCCTTTCATTTGCAATGGCTTCTGGTTCCTACTTTTGCCTATACCATTCCTTCTCCTAGATGTTCTTCCCAATCTACTTCTCATTACTGTGTCTGTAAGTCAGACAAGAAGGTAAACTTCCAGAAACTACAACTCTTGGGTTCCTTCAAATTACCCTATTCATCATTCCCTGACTACCTCCACCTCTTCACCCAATGTAAAGATTCCACTTAGTTCATCATTTAATAAATGTTTTTTGACCCTATGACAAATAAACTTAATGTGGTAGTCATTTCACAATATACGTTAAATCATGATGTACCTTAAACTTATGCAGTACTGTATGTCAATTATATCTCAATAAAATGAAAAAAAGTTCTTAAATCTAGACTTGTATTATCTAATACATAGTCACTAGCCGCATGTAGCTATTAAAATTTACATTTTAAAACAAAATTTACATATTTTTAGAGGGTGGGGAAGGGAGGCAGAGAGGGAGAGAAACACTGATGTGCCAGAGAAACATCAATTTTAGTAAAACAAAACAGAACAAAAATAAAATAAAAAGCCCTGACCAGTGTAGCTCAGTTGGTTGGAGCACATGCCTGGGCTGTGGATTCAGTCCTTGGTCCGGGGGCATACAAGAGGCAACTGATCAATGTTCCCCCTCCTTCTCCCTCCCTTCCCCCTCTCTCTAAAAATAAATAAAATCTAGCCCTGGCTGGTGTAGCTCAGTGGATTGAGTGCAGGCTGGGAACCAAACGGTCCAGGTTCGATTCCCGGTCAGGGCACATGCCTGTGTTGCAGGCCAGGTCTCCAGTGAGGGCCATGTGAGAGGCAACCATACATTGCTGTTTCTCTCCCTCTCTTTCTCCCTCCCTTCCCCTCTCTCTAAAAATAAACAAAATCTTTAAAAATAAATAAAATCTTAAGAAAAAGTTCCTCTAAAAAACAAAACCAAACCCTATAAAGGCTCTTGGTTCCTTGCTTCCAAGATGATCAAGAAAAGAAGCAATTATGGTTGTGCCAGAAAGGGCCATGGCAGAGAATAACCTACTCTTTGTATCAAGGACAAGACCATCGAGAAGTCCGTCATTTGAAACACAGCAGAGGTCGCAGCAATTAGGGATGTTTCCAAGTGTCTGTCTTCAACACCTACACGCTTCCCAAGCTGTATGTGAAACTACATTACTGTGTGAGTTGTGCCATTCACAGCAAGGTAGTCAGGTATCATTCTTGTAAAGCCTGGAATGAGCAAACACCGCCGCCCTAATGTAGAACTGTGGGTGCAGCCCCGTGACCTCCACCAAAGCCCATGTAAGGAGCTAAGTCCTTAAGGGCTGAAGAAAAATTCTTTGGTACAAAATAAAATGGAAATTATACTTTAAAAAACAAAAAACCCACAGGCTAAGGCAGATATAGGGCGGGGGGACAAGGAGATTACTACATTAAGTATAATCACAACAGAAGCAAAAACACTTTTTCTCTTTGAGAGCTTATAGGAGGAAAAACTACCATTGAATTGGATGATGAAGAAATACTGATAGCAGCAGATATGGTGGCTATTGGGTCAGCGGATGTTAAGCCTGAGCAGAGACTTGGAAGACCAAGGTTAAACTCTAAGCACAAGGGAGGAGGGAAAGAAGGTAATTTGGCATGAAATAGACTTTAACGGTGGGCTCTCCCTCTTCTTGATGATATTCCCATCAAAGTTTGAGCCCTGGCTGGTGTGGCTCAGTGGATTGAGCGTGGGCCTGTGAACCAAAGGGTTGCTGGTTTGATTCCCAGTCAGGGCACACGCCTGGGTTGCAGGCAAGGTCCCCAGTAAGCGGGTGTGTGAGAGGCAACCACTCATTGATGCTTCTCTCCCTCTCTTTTTCCTTTCCTTCCCCTTTCTCTAAAAATAAATGAAATCTTTAACAACAACAAAAATAATCTGGCAACAGAGATCAGATTCTAATCAGTCGAAACCTGATGGAGAGGAAGAAGGTCCAGGAGAGTGAACAACCCACCCCCTATCCCCCCAAATTTGTGACTCTAAATGGTACCAATGAGGTAAATTTTTCTGGTCCAACTTCTCGGTAAGCCCCTTCTATACAACCAGTCAGTTATGGAGACTGGTAAGTACTTTTATGTTTCCCAGAATTGTTTCTTCCCTATATCATTGATATCCATCATTTTAACCCTATGTGCATTGCCTCAAGTCTGGACGACTGCATATAACCTGGTTTCCACTCTCCAGTCTCTACCAGCACTCTATCGCAACAGACTTTCCCCAAATACTATTTTCCTTGTGTACCCCTCATCAAGAACCAGTAATTTCCTCATTATCTATACCCTCAGATGTGCACAGCAATTGCCTGGTATAAAAGGCCTTCCATCTAGTGGATCCAAATACCTTTACAAATTCACTCTTATCATTTGTTTGCTTTTTTCCTACCTCTACAGGATCCTAAAATATGCCGTCCCTTTTATGATGGCCTCCATCTCTCCCTCTTTCTCTGAGTGTGTGCATCCTTGCTTTCTGGCATAAAAAGATACTACAGACTCACCTTGTACTTTCCCTATGCCAGACCTGGAATCAAACAGTTCTCTAAGGAGCCCTGGCTCCTTTTAGTAGGAAATGTATGTAGAAACAAGACCTGGGTGCTAGGTGCTCATTGCTACTGAGCTGTCATTGCTTCTAGCCCTTTCAATGGACACAGAAGGAAATTTTTTTTTTAAAGATTTTATTTATTATTTTTTTTTAGAGAGAGGGGGAGGGAGGGAGAAAGAGAGGGAGAGAAACAGCAATGTATGGTTGCCTCTCACATGGCCCCCACTGGGGATCTGGCCTGCAACCTGGGCATGTGCCCTGGCTGGGAATCGAACCGGGACCCCTTAGTTCCCAGACCGCGCTCAATCCACTGAGCTACACCAGCCAGGGCAGGAAATATTTCTTAAGAAACTATGAGTTCTTCTCTGACTGACATGGCTCAGTTGGTTGGGTGTTGTCCTGCAAAATGAAAGATCCCTGGTCCAATTCCCGGTCAGGATACATGCCTAGGTTGCTGGTTTGGTCCCCAGTCGGGGCGTGTATGAGAGGTAATGATAGATGTTTCTCTCCTTCTCTTTCTTCCTCCCTTCTCTGCTCTGTAATAAATAAATAAAATCTTAAAATGAAACAAAACTGTGAGTTCACACTGAAATCTCCAGTTTAACTCCAACAGTACAGGGTTCCTCCTCATCTTCCCCAATTTTATATTTTCTTCCTTTTCTCATAGCAAGAAACCTGTGTCCAAACAATAGCAATATATTTACTCATTTGCTCTACTCTTTAATTACAAGATAGTTTCTGGAGTTGCTACATCAGTAACACTGGCAAGGACAAACTTACTAAGCAAAGTTCAAGAATTCCTTACGTTTCTTTTTGTCCTAGGACTATATCCCACTAAAGAACAGTACTGTGTGAAAGTTACTTTGAATTAATTGTTTCTTATATTATCAATTTGAAATGTATTTGTTTCTTTTTTAAAAAAAGTCCGCATCCCAAAATACATTTTTATTGCCTTTAAGAGAGAGAGGAGGTAAAAGAAACATCAACGTGAGAGAGAAACAGTGATGGGCTGCCCCTTGCATCCACCCTGACCCCACAACCGAGGCATGTGCCCCAGCTGGGGATGAGGCCTGCAACCTTTTGGTGTATGGGATGATGCTCCAACCAACTTAGCTACCTGGCCAGGACTAGCTTTCTTTTTATATTTGCACTTTAATTTTAGGGTTTGTTTTTTCAGGTTTATTTCATTTTCTTGAATTTGTTAAACATATACATAGCTGAAAACTCAAAATGAAATATTAAGAGTATAATCAGTCACACTCCTCCCCAACTAACCATTTTCATTTGTTTTTGGTTTCCTTTCCTTTCTGTGTTTGTTTCTGTAAAACTAAGCAAATACAAATATTCTTATTTTCTCTTTTTTACACAACAGGTAGTATCCTACACCCTTTATACTTTGCTTTTTTCACTTAATATATCCTCAAAGTAACTCTGTATTAGTTCGTGGAAATCTTCCATTTCCTCATCCTTTTCTTTATGATGAGACCTCATCCCAGTGTTCCTACCTCCCACACCTGTTACCTGGTGTGTCAGGCCTGCCTCTCTGCTAGAGGGCAAAGGTTAAACATGTCCTTCCCACATGCTCTGGAGCAGTGCCAGGAACAGAACAGGCACTCGGTAAATACATGCTGAAAACACCCTCCTGCCCTGGCTGGTGTGGCTCAGTGGACTGAGCGCCAGCCTGCCAACCAAGGGTTGCTGATTCGATTCCCAGTCAGGGCACATGCCTGGGTTGTGAGCCTGGTCCCCTACAGAGGGCATGCGAAAGGCAGCCACATACTGATGTTTCTCTCCTTCTCTTTCTTCCTCCCTTCCCTCTCTCTAAAAATAAATAAAATCTTAAAACAAAAAAAGAAAAGAAAACACCTTCCTCATCCTAGCCTAGAGGGTGTGTGATCCAGTAAGGAAATATCTGGTGACTTTCCAGCCTTCTAAGATGAAAACTGGGAACCAGCCATATATCCCTTCTTTGGTCTGTCATGAGTTGTGCTGTGTATGTGTGTGTATTGAAAAATAACTAGTTGTTGCCCGGCTGGTGTAGCTCAGTGGACTGAACGCAGGCTGGGAACCAGAGGGTCCCGGTTCGATTCCCAGTTGGGGCACATGCCTGGGTTGCGGGCCGGGTCCCCAGTGGGGACCATGTGACAGGCAGCCATGCATTGCTCTTTCTCCCTCCCTTCTCCTCTCTCTGAAAATGAATAAATAAAATCTTAAAAAAACAAAAACAAAAAACTAGTTGTTAAATTTTGGAAAGCAGGCAATTTCTATTAAAAAAATACAAGTTTCTGGTTTCTCCTGAAAAGGCATAAGCTCTGGCACCACTGGGTTTACGGTTTCACATGATGACAATTGGCTGAAGCTAGGTGGTATCAATCCCCTCGGCGGGAGGTTCCTGGTCTCGTCGTCCTTGCCCCCATCCACCACAACAGTGTAAACGGGGGAAAGGCCTGGAATATCCCTGTTCTGTGGTAATGGTTAAGTTCTTACTACCTACCAGGCCCTGTGCTAAACATTCGACATATGTTACCTCATTTAATCATCATAAAAGTCTCTTGAGGTAGGTAGTATATCTGTTTTCAAACAAGTGAATAGAGAGGTTAAATACGTGGAGTTAAGATGTGCATAAAGTTGGTATGGCTCCAAAGTCTGTGACCCTAAACAAGAAGTTCTATGACCTGTGACCATATGCAGCTTGAACTGGTCTTCATTAGACCGTCTCTATTTTTTATGTATATACACACATACACGCACCCATGTACAAGTACACACATGCACTATGTACACCTCACATGTATATACATGATATGACATACACATGAGATATACAGAATACATATGGTATGTGTGTATATAAAGATACATAACACATATGATAAACAGAAGGACTGAGATAAAAAGTGCACTATACAGAGGCTGACCTATGTCTCTTGAATCTGGAGTAAAGGAATATTCCCGAGTCCCTTCCCAAGGCCAGGAGCAGCAGTAAACCAAGGAAGGAGCTACCCTGCCAGCACCTTAGCTCTAGATAAAGTCTGTACTCACTGAACCCTGACCTGGGCTGGTTTCTCTTATCTGCCAGGGTGGAGCTTCAAGCAGCCTCCTGGCACCCCAACTCTCTAAGGATTCTGACTGTGGGTAGAATGTTTCCTGTGGTCTGAGGCTGGCAAACACAGCCTCCTGGGCCCGTATATCCCTACAATAAAGGGAAAAGGCCTGTCTGCAGACAATCCCTGCTGACAGAATATGACACAGATGTTCCCTGAGAGCTTACACAACTGAATGCGTTTAGAAATAAAAGGACACAGAAAGTACTTTCAGTCAGAACCAGAGTGCAAAGGTAACACTCTGTGTTGCAGAAAAAGGTTAGATTTGGGAATCAGGAAAATCAGGTGCTAACCCCAGTCCTGTCTCCAAGTCACTGAGGACCCTTGACTCCTACTCCCGTCAGCTCTCTCATCTGTAAAACCAGGGAGAAGACAAGTGGGGGGGAAAAGTCCCCGGCAATGTGGCCAGAAAAGGCTCACATTTCAACTGGATCATTTAGTAGCTGTAGAGCAGCTATGAATCACTGGCTCCAATCCCGGGGACTCAATTCAGCAGGTTTGTGGTGTAGAATCTATTTTTATTTTAACAAGCACCCCAGGTTACTACTTATTCAGAGGGCCATAACTTTAAGGAACTCTCAGAACAAGTCCTTTAACTTCTGAGCCTATCATCAGTTTCCCCAGAGACCTAAAACCCCTTTAGAACAAGGACAAAGTATTATTCATCCTTGTATTACCAGCCCAGTTCTAGCACAGTGCATGGTGCACGGTGGGTACCTGCTCCAAAAATGTTTACTGAAGGAAAATACACATCCTTTCTTTCAGAGCTGATGTGAGGATCAAAGAGACAAATGTTTGTTAAGTTTTTTAAAAGTACTGTGGACACTGAAGAAGAAGATAAATACCAAGAAGGACTCCTGGTGGCTAACTGGACTTAAATTAAACAAACAAACAAACCCCCAGCCATTCTAAAACTAGCAGCCATTTCTAAGCAGCGGCCTCTCACGCATGCCAGAATTCAGGGAGAAGCCTGCATTAAACTGCCTGCCTGCCTGCCTGTACTGCGTTTCTGCTGTCTGAGTCAACCCTTAGAAAGGAGTTCCTGGAACTGTATTTCAACCAATAAGACTGAGACTCTCCCTGTTTAATAGTAGCTGTGCAGCTATAGCCCCATCAGAATTTTCACTGATCAATCAGGAACAGGAGGCAGGAACTTCTCTCTATAGGTCAGTTGTCCTCTGCCTAGGAGAGACCGAATGCACTTTCCCTTTCCGTCAAAGACTGTTTCCAGAGCAGAGCAGAGCAGAGCAGAGCAGAGCAGAGCAGGTGGGCAGACTGGAGCAGAGCAGGGCTGCTTAGCCCTGGAGCCATTTCACAGCTGTGCTGTTGTCCTCTGCTTCATAACTGATCTGTAAAACTATCGAGCTGTTCTACAGCTGTGCTGTATCTCAATTGAGCTGCCTGCATGGAATAAAGTTTCCTTCTTCACTGTATCCCAAATTGCGAATTTATGCTGGCATTGACTTGGCATCAACAACCAACCACTGACCATCGTTGACTAAGTCCCATACAAACGGTCACCCACACGTCAGAAGTGAGGTGAACAGGACAAGAATGAGTGAGTGAACAATAAACAGAAAGAGGGGACAACTCCTGGTGTATTCTTAATCTAGGGAGGGCAGAGCCAGGAAAGCTTTCCTTCCTACTTCCACAAAGGTCTCTTCAAGAACAAGAGATTTGAGGACTGGCAGAGAACTGGTATGTCAAGACGGCTGGTTAGCTTGATCCAACATTTAATACTTAGCATACAGCCTGTGTGGTATGGTTTGGAAAGCGTGGCTTTAAGAAAAGTACAGTAAGTGCTCACTTAAGTCGATAGGTTCTTGGAACGGCAGTGAAACAATGTATAACGAAAGCATTTTACTACCGACGGATCTAAATTAAGAGCTAAAACCCTATAGCATCTCATCAACATTATAACCGAACTAGAGAAACAACTTCATTTGAGGACCTGCTGTACAGGCTCAAGCTCAGTCCCAGCCTGATATGTCATCTCAGGCAAGTCACTTGACTTCTCCACACCTAAGCTTCTCAGTCACAAACGTGGGTAAACCTACTTTCCTCAAAGGGGGATTGGGAGGAACAAATCACCTTCACCAACACCTCAAAGCAAGAATGTTCAAACTGAAATCACTGTCCTAAACCAAAGCCTAGCTCTGCTCCTGAGCAGACATTCCCTTCTCAGGAAAACAGTGTTGTGCCAGAAATCTGAATCATCTCCGATATCCCCTCTCTAGTCAACTGACAAGTCCTACTGATAATACCTATTAATATTTCTGGAACCCACCTACTTCTGTAACTCCCCTACTTCTGCACCTCCCCATCCCAAGCTGGTGTTAAGACACCATCATCTCTCACCTAGAACAACCGGTATCCTCACATCCACTCCAGCTTCCACTCCTCCAAGAAACCATTCATTCTCTACATGCAGTCATAGTGATCTTAAAAAAAAAACCCAGTCTAGAACATATATCACCCTTCAGTGGTTTCCCACTGCCCCTGTATAAAGTTCCAAGTCCTTAACACGGCCTAACAGGTCCTCTGTGATGTCCTCATGCTTACTCTCAAGCCTCATCACCTCTCGTCATCCCCCTCCTTGCTCACTGTATGTCAAGTCAACCCCAGGGGCCTTCTCTCCTGCCTTGGCCAAGAGAACTCATGTTCATTCACTGTACAGTGCAACCATCTCTTCTTCAGTGAAGCCTGCTCTGACATCCTGCTAGGCTGGATCTCCCTGAAATTTCCCTTAGCATGTCTAACTAGATAGCAACTAATTATTTGGGTTCTTTTAAAAACTGTTTAATGTTTTCTTTCCCTGTTTAACAAGCTTCATTGTCTCTAGTTCTCTAGATCATGCAACAGCTCTAGAACCTAGTACACAGTAGATATCCAATACATGTGCTGGAAGATGATATCAGATAACATATGCAAATAAACACTGTAGACATCAATATATCATAAACATACACTTATCAACAGAAAGTTTTGAATGATCTCCATAATGCATGTAAGTTAGGACTTAATTCACAATTTCATAGTTTTAACAAAGTCTGAACAGAGTAAAGGAAGGGTTAAGCCTCTCTGTGGACCTTCAGCAGGGAGCGACATTTTAACCTGGCTGTAAGAACAGGTTAATAAGCTCCTAAAGACTTCAATCTCCCAGATTTCTAGAATTCAGCTCTGTACACAAAGCACTGAAACTTCCACTAAAAAGGGAAATGTGTGTTAAAGTGTGTTGGTAACTGTCCTGGCTGGTGTAGCTCAGTGGATTGAGCGTGCATGGGCCTGCGAAGCAAAGGGTCGCCAATTCCATCCCGAGTCAGGGCACATGCCTGGGTTGTGGGCCAGGTCCCCCAGTGGGGGGTGCGCAAGAGGCAACCACACATTGATGTTTCTGGCCCTTTCTCCTTCCCTTCCCCTCTCTCTAAAAATAAATAAATGAAATCTTAAAAAAAGTAAAGTTGGTAACTACATAGTGGACTTGGGGCGGGGGATGGCCACAAAAGGGATCAGACAGGAGGCTGACCTTGTCCAGAGCTTGGGACCAAGGGCAGGGCCCACGGGCAGCTCTCCGGTGGGAGGATGTCCTCGGGGGAGGAAACAGCATAAGCAAAGGCACGGGAAGAAGCTGACACAGCAACTCCAATGAGGCTGTCAGTGCAGCACAGGGGAGGAGAGGGAAGGGTAGGACTAGAGGAACAAATAAGAGATAAAACTGAAAAGATGTGGGTTTCCAAGCTGGTTCTATCAGTTACTGTACTCGCTGGATGATCTTAAGAAACTGAGTTCGTTTCTCCACCTAAAATGTGGAGGATAGCCCTGGCCAGGTGGCTCAGTTGGTTGGAGCACTGCCCTGTCCCCCAAAAGGCTGCAGGTTCGATCCCTGGTAGGGAAGCGTAAGGGAGACAACCCTCAATGTTTCTTTCTTGCACTGATATTTCTCTAACCCTTCCTCTCTCTCTAAAATTAGTTAAAATATATCCTCAGGTAAGGATTAAAAAAAAGTGGATAATTCACCTACCCTGCTCTACCTATCTCACAGAGTGGCTGTGAGAATTAGCTCAGGTAGGGTATGTGAACAGGAAATGGCTAGGGCAGGATTTTATTCTGCAGGGGTGTCCAACCTGCAGCCCAGGATGGCTATGAATGCAGCCCAACACAAAACTGTCAATTTATTTAAAACATTAGAAGATTTCTTTTGTGATTACATGTTGTAATGCTTTTAGTATGTGGCCCAAGACAACTCTTCTTCCAGTGTGGCCCAGAGACATCAAAAAGTTGGACACACCTGCTTTACAGAAAGGCTTTCTAGGAAGAGTAATAGGATCAGATTAGCCTCTAAAAAGATAGGCGGCTACAGCAGACTGGAAAAGCAAAGGCCCAGAGACCAGGTGGGACGGAGAGGATGTGTACCGTTACGAGAGCACTGCCACTGGAACAGAAGAGAAAGGAAAGGAGAGAGAGACTGCCAGGAGTGGGCTGCGAGAGGGTGACTGCTCCAGCCCTGCACTGTCTCATGGCGCTGAGAGGCCTGTATGGCTATAGAGCACCTGAAACGTGGCAGGTCTGAATTGAGAGTCAATTGAATTCAAGTGAATTGAGATACTGTCTATATAAAATACACACAAGATTTCAAAGGCTTAGAACAAAAAGAAGGAATGTAAAATATCAAGTGTTTTATGTTGATTGCATGTTGAAATAACAGTATTTTGAAGATATTGAGTTAAAGGAATTGTACATTAAGATTAATTCCACCTGTTTCTCTTTATTTTCACTGTGGCTACTAGAAAATGTTTAATTACACACATGGCTTGCATTCTGTTTCTGTTGGGCAGTGCTGGTCTGGCCTCCTTTGCTCACCTGTGCCATGCCCTGCCTTCTCTCCCATGGCAAGGCCTCTGGCCCTCAGGCCAGTCAGAGGAAACTAGAAGCCTGCCCAAAGTCACCCCTCTGATAACTTCTCCGTTTCCCACAGCACCTGGCACATACTTCTGCCAAAGCACTTCCCACGTGGGTGTTGACTTTTCTGCCTTGTTCGCTGGAGTAGTGAGCTCCTGAAGAGCCAGTGCATACCAAATTCTTCACTGTATCCCCAGTGAGGAAGAAGTGAGCCCTGCTGAGGTGCAGCCATCTTCAGCACTTAGCAGAGAAAACAATTCCACACAACTCGGGCCGTGCACCCTTCTCTTCACTCAGAACACAACACCCCACCAGTCTTCCAGGCTCTATCATCACAGGTGCAGACTCACATCTGATTTACCTGATTTGTCATGTATGCCTAGGCTAGGACCCTGAATTTAAAGTGATATTGAGGAATGGTATGGTGGAGTGAGAGGTAGAAGGAGTGGGTTTACATCCTGGCTCTGCTCTGACCATTTGTGTGACTCAAGGGAAATTATTTACTTCTGTGAACCTCAGTTTTCTCATCTACAAAACTGGAATACTAGCCACCCATCTTGCAGGACCATTGTTAGAACTAATGTAATATAAGTATCTAGCACAGCGCCTGGCACACAGCGATGCTTGAAAAATGGCTGCTTGTTATAAGACCCTAAGTCACGCATACTTAGTAAGCTACTCCCAAAGCAATCATATCCTGACTTGCAACAAAAAATAAACAAATTTTGAGTTAGGTAATATATAGGAGACCATTCTGTGTGGCGTGGGCCCAGCTCCCACTTGGAAAGGCCAGTGGAAAGCGAGGTCCGCTACACAGGACCCACGCCCACGGATAGGTTCTCCCCGTGGGAAATCAGGCCTGCATTGTACCTAGGCCACTTTGAGGCTTGCTTTTTGCTAAAACTCCCTCACCCTGAATTGAGGCAGCAAATGTTTACTGCATATCTTTAAAGTAACTTCCTAACATCTATGCTAAACCTTCCAAGGAAAGTATAACCAGTTCAACCACTTTTCCCTTTACATTTGCAAATATCCTTCCTTTCTGATGTAATTAGCAACATCCTCTCCTTTATTTTCTGTAAAAGGTAACCACCTAAAGCGACCCTGTACAAAGTAAATGAAGACCATCCTCAATGTAATGTGCCCAGAAAAGCAATAAAAACCTGTCAAGGCAAGGGCTGGGGCACTCTTCTTTTGAGAGAGTAGCCGAGGTGCTCAGAGGTGCTCTCCCCTTGAGAGAGTGGCCATGCTGGCCCTTTTCCTCCACAGGATTCGGTAGTCTGTGTGAATTTGTCTCGTCTCAGCCACAACGCTGCAGACTCCATGAGCTGGGGTCCACATCAGTAATAAAGATGGAACCACTTTATGGATCTCCTCTGAAGCAGATGGCCTACTGCTGACTATTACATTTAGCCAACATTCATTTACTTTTATCTATGTATCTTCCACCAACCTGTTATCTGATGAAAACAGCGTCTCAGGACAGCAGGAGCAGACCAGGAGAGCTGGGTATTGGTGCTAATGTTGCCATTCACTAGCTATGTAACTCCAGACAACATCATCCAGACTAGTTTCAGGAAGACCCAGCTGCGGGGTGGAGGGGTGGGTGTGTGTGGCACAAAGAAGGGAAACCACTGAACAGAAAGGAAGGAGCAGGCTAAGGTGGCAAGAGGGCAGAACTGACAGCCCAGACATCTGGATTTTAGACCAAGTCTGCCCTTATCTTTCTGTAGACCTTTGGAAAAGGAGGAGAAAGTTACGTGCAACAGAATAAGCATCTAATATGCTACAGGCATTCATTTAATTCTCACAGCAATCTGGTGAGGTAGAAAGTTATTTTCCTTAACAGAAGAGGAAAAGGACATTCAAAAGTTATATATTGTATTCTTTATACTATAAGACGTAACCCCCCCCCCAATTTGGGAGGAAAATGGGGGTGCGTCTTATAGTCCAAATGTAGTTTACCTGGCTGTTTACACTTACATTGGTAAAATATTATGTTATTAAATATTTTACCACATTTTTTGCTTCAAAAATATCCCCCCTATTTTCCTCCTCTAAGACCTAGGTGCGTCTTATAGTCCAAAAAATATGGTAAGTTGCCCAAAGACACCTAACTATTAAATGTAGAGCCAGGACATGAACTCAAGTCAGCCTGACATCGAAGTCCAATCTTCCTCTCTCAGCACCCAGGCTTCATCTCCCTACAAAGAACCGGCTGGACCAAATTATCTCAATGTCCTTTCTTATTCTAACATTGCATGACTCTTTGTCTCTCACAATTTTTCTTTGGCATATTAGGTCTCTGTATCCAGAGCACTCAGGAGAAATAAATTCGTCCAAATGGAAAAAAACAGCACTCTACCCGACAATAATCCAGAAGCACTTGAGAGCCTGCCTGCACTGGTGATGTCTACAAGATGGCTAAGAATAGTTTTATTCTAGTTTCCTGGTTTTAACAAAAGCAAAAGAACAAGGAAGAGCAAAGCCTACAGCTCTCAAGGTAAAGAATGAGCACCTGTCAACAGGACCTGAGTCTGGGGAGGATGGGATGGAAAGGGCCTCAGTCTGTGGAATGAAGTTTCTTCCTTGTCTACATGCCCACCGAGTGACCGTGGATCAGCCACATAACACCTTTAAGTCTCAGCTTTCAGGCTGATAATAGGGAAGACCAAGCCTTATATTTCTCACAGGACACTGTGAGAGCTACATTATTTGTAAACTAAAAATCATTCGAGAGGCATATCTTGTTTTACCTAATGTTTTCCTGAAAAGGTAAGTAAATGTGTTCTGAAGTATTGAATAAATATTCCTTGAAGATGACAATACTTTAAATACAAGTAAAAACTTTCAAAGGACTGGGTTTCTTAAAGGCACACCTTGCTTTATACTTCCTATAAATAGAATCGTTATTTGAGTCAGTTTTTGATTATCAGCAAAAATAAAGAACGAACATTAGACATTTAACCCAGGATAATGGCAAATCTAAGAAGTCTTCATTTTGCTTTAAAAATTTTTGTCATTTGGTTCAGAAGATTCACCTTTCTAATTTAAGGTGCATTTAAAATTAGTTATCTTCCTCAACTTCATACCAAAATTGATAGGAAAGTACTTGGAGGCAGAGGATACCCTGTCGGTTTTAAACTGCTAAGGTTAAACCATGAAGCGGCGGATACCTTGTGGCAGTAACCTGAGCAGATGGTGGGACGGCTGCTCGTCTTTGCAGGGAGGCAGTACCCTTTCTGCAGCTGAGGTAACTGCAGAGATGCAAAGCCAGTCACAACATCTAAGCTACCAACTGTAATCGGGAGGCGGGGACACCAGAGTGTCACAGGCTGAGTGTCCCTACCCTCTACATTCTTAGCTAGTGACTTCAGGAAGTCCTGCCAGAAGCAGAGAAAGGAAAGATAGTCGGGTTGGGGTGGGGGAAGCTCACAAGAGATTTCCTACAAATTCCTTGTTCCACCCTTGTAAAAATTGCCTGGAAATGCTCCTCCTTCAGGAAGCTTTCCTCAATTAATTCTCTAATGATGACTTAGGAGTGGTCAACATATTCTTTTCATCCTTCTAGTCCTGAAGCATTTGATTTATGCTATAAGCACACCAAGTATTCTATCTGTGCTCTCTCTCTAATAAAATACGTGTTCTGAAGGAGGGACTTATGTCTTCTAATTTGTGTTTCTTCAGCACCCGTATCTCCAGCCAACTGGCTTATGCTCACCAATAACCTGAGCTCTACAAAGGATACTTGACACACACAGTCGGTTAGGAGCTGAGAGAAGGCCTGCCAGAGAAAATATGAGTCAACTTCCCTAGTAGCCAGAGACTCCTGTAGTTGTTACTGCATTTTTATCACCACGCCGCCCTTCCTCCATCCTTCATGTTGACTGATGGGACTGAGACTGCTGGACAAGCCAAAGCTGTCAAAACATAAACCCGCCTAAGACAACTCCAAGCAACAAACTCAAGACACATTTCCCCTGAGAGGAGGCAGAGTGGCCACAAACCCAAAGTGGCCTCACCTATTCAGACACTCCAGAGTCTGCCAATCTAGCTTATACACATAAAGAAAGTAAACCAGCTGGAGGCCTCTCCACCGGGGGAAGTGCCAGGACATTTTACGGGAAGACAACGGTTCAGAGCAGTGGCCCTGGCTACTTCCAGCAAGCGCTGCTGTCGTCATACTTCTTCCTAGTAAACCGCCTCTTTCATACTGAGAGGGCTGCACACGGTGAAAACAATGTTAAGACAAAAGCTGGCACTGGGAGATAGGCTTACAATGCCCTCGTAGGTGAAGAGAAATGATAAGCATCTGTTCTAGGCAGTTACATTTAGAGCACTTACATCTTACACTGACTCAGTTTATTGCCAGGCAGCACAGAGTAGTTTAAATAGTCTCCTGGGATTTGAAGCTCTGGATTATAACCGCAGTTCTAGGCCTTAGTTTCCTCATAAATAAAGAGTATAATGGGGATAGGAATGGATGAATAAGATGGTCCCTGCAGTTCCTTTCTAGGGACCTGGAAAATGTACTCTGATTTTATCCAGGCACAAATGACATTATATGAGGTTTTATTATGTCCACAAGGGACCACCTTGAGCAGAGCAGTAAAAGTATTTCAATTTGGTATTACCAGTTTGCAAGACATAATCTTTAGGAAACACATCTGGACTAACCAGGTGAGAAACAACGGCAACTGGGCAATCAGTATGGATCTTCTCCACTGGGCCAGGCACACACTACATACTTATTGGAAATTTGTTGACTGATGAATGACAATTTTGAAAATCTAACTCCTCCCAAACTCTAGCACTCCAAACAGCTCACCCTTGCCCTTAGGCCTAGTTTATAGGGCTGAACTCAAGTATACACTATTTTCTCTAGGCAGTTTTCTAAACTAGCTCAACTTTTCCAATGACTTTTTTATTAACTAAATTAATTTCTGCTGCATTCTGAATCCATGTTGTAGCTCTTAGCGCTTGTTTCCAAATCGTCATCCACAGTGATCATGTCTCCCTTTAAATAATGAACTTAAGAGCAGAAAGCCCGCCATGCGCTTGGTTGACTGAGACCACAATGACTAGCAAGGTCCAGGCACACACCCTTAGCAAACACTGTGACTGACTGAGAGATGGATCCCGATGGTGAGGAGGGCTAGCAGGCTTCTGAGCATTTACCGAGATAAGATAGCACAGTTGGAAGTACAGGTTCTCGAGCCTCGTGCCCAGATATAAATGCTGGCCCCGTCATTTGACAGCTCTGTGATCTTACACAAGTTACTAAACTTTTCTATGCCTCACCCTTAAAATAGGGATAACAGTACACGTTTCATGGGATTATTAAAACTGAATTATTGAAAACATATAAAAATAAAATGCTTAGGCCTGGGCCAGCTTCTCAGTAAGAACTCAGTATTCTTAGCCATTCTCATTTACTTTATTTAATCCTTACAACAGCTCCATGGCTTGATACTATTACTGTAATTTTACAGATGAAGAAACGGGGCTATAGAAAGGAGTAACTTGCTTATTTCATGCATCGAGTGAGAGAGATGACGCTGGAATTTGAATCCAAGCAGTTTAACCTCAGAGCCCTTCTCTGCTGATGCTTTGCTCCCTTTTTAGAGAGCACTCATCATTCACTTTACTTTGCATAGATCTGCTCTTAATGATTGTCAGTGTTCTGAAATCTGAGATCCCAAGTCCAAAGTGGCAGGGATTGGCTCCTTATTTCTCTTTATATAAGTTCAGATTCTGCTAACATTTATTAAGCATCTGCTGGGCAGCAGGTATTGTGTTGGGCAGCACCTCACGAGGAAGCTCTAGTTCAGAGAACATAAAGCACTTGCCTGAGGTCCCAGGGTTAGTGAGGGCCGTGTGCCAGGACTGAAACTCAGATTCCCTGACTCCAAGTCCAACAGCCAGACCTCACTAAGCCAGTCAGGCTCCGTGTACTTCCTGGTGAAAGTATAAAAACACAATGCAGGTGACCATTTATGTCTGCTGGTCAAAAGCACAGGTTTTAGAATCAAACCACTGGGTTGGTGGTCATGATTTTGACTCTGTGACCTTAGGCAAGATTTGTAATCTCTCCACCTCAGGTTTTCTTCTCTGTAGCAGAGGCGGGGAACTACTTCACTAGATTGTTATGAAATTAAACGGTGCCATTCATTAAAGCATTTAGCACAGGGTATACAATAAATACAATGTTTATTAGCTATTTTATTATCACCACCATGGGAAAAAAGGGTGTGGCATTTCCCCACCTATTACTTAGGAATATTCCTGTAAAAAAACAACAACAGATGTTCAAATCAAATGACAAGACGCAGAAACTAAGGTGCAGGAACATTAAGGCCGTGTGTTCAAGGTTAGAACTGATCTCCTAACTTCTAGCACACGACTCTTCACCAGATCCTGATATCTGCTGCCTCTCTGAACTTTTCAAAAGTGTCCAGATTTGATAGTTTATGACCTCTCATCCAGTTCCAAAAAAAAAAAAGGGTTGGTAGTCCTGACCATTCTAATTGCCCCCTTTGAGCCTTAGGGATTCACAATATCCTCCAACCAAAAATGGGTGCTGGGCAAACTGTTTCAAGTGGAAAATTCAACTCCATCCCAAATCTCCGCTGTCCCAGCAGATTTCCAGGACATGCTGGCTCCCAGAAACCACAATTACAGGCAAGCTTAAGGCAGAGGAGTAATTAGACCCATACCATTGGTTCAGCAGTCTCTCGGTCTCTCCCCCAGGGCTGACTCCATCTCTCTACCTCTCCTGCCCGCCTTCCCCAAACCCCATCTCAACCACTGCACAGTAGAGAGAGATGCAATGGGAATTTCCATCTTTCCTCTCTTCCAACCCCACTCCATTTCCAGGAGACTAAGGAAGGGAGGGGTGAGGGAGGAAAGAAGTCATCTCATGAATATAATTAACACTGAATGGCAGCAAGAGATGAAAATAACTTTGATGGAAAGAGAAGCATTCTTGAGGTGTCTCCCTTCATTATATTCCTTACTTCTCACAGAGATGACATCAGGAGGGAGTTTCCTGGGTGAGACCCCAAACGTGAAAATGAAAGGGATCTGGTAGAGCAGTAAACAGCAACCTCAGTCTCTACAGACAGGGGTCAATTTTGGCTGGAGACAGGAGGAAAGAGGTGACACTTAGAAGTCCAAAGGAATCTAGGATTCTCCAAGGTCCTGGAGGGGTCCTGTAGGAAATTTCCTCCTCTCACAGCTCCTCATAATCTGGGCTAATGGGAACTAATGCCAGTCCTTCCCTTCTTCTATCCTGGAACAGGAAAACATGTGCCCATCATCTTGCCCTCCAGCACAAGGTACTTTGTGCAGCACTTTCCTTCTTTCTTGCAGGGTTACTGTCCATTACTTGGGGGGTGGATTTGCTCAGTTTAGCCCCAGTGATGCCCTGAACAAACCATTACAAAACAGAATGCTGTCCCTTATTGCTCCCGGTGGTCTCAGGGCTGTTCCCAATCCCCACCCCCATAATGTTGAAGACCTTTAGTGGGTCCAAACATCCTAGAATCACCTCCAGGGAAGTTAATGTTGGACAGTGCAGAGGATAGGGAAGGGCGGCACCCTAGTAGGGAGTAGACTTCAATATCCTAAAGGGCTTCTGAACAGTTACAGCTCAGAGGCCAGAACAATTTCTTGAGGCCACTCCAGAGACCCCCAGAATATGGCTGACAGACCAGACCGAGAAAAGCCCCAAAGCAGCCTGGTACTAACCCAATTCTGCCCATTAAAATCTGACTTAAAACATCCCAAGCACCTTTCCTTGAGTTAGCCTCTCTTGGCTAACCTCTCCCCCTAGGCAAGCATAACATCAGCCCTCTGTACTATTGGTAGCTTCTCACAATAAAATCAGTATAAAACAGACACACAATCACTCAAATCACTGATTTCAAGTAATATTTGACAGATCCAGAATGATAAAAAGAGGAGCACTTCCCTGGAGTTTACTCACTCTGCAAAGACCTCATGTGGGTATTAAATGCATGTTTGACACTCTTTTTCTAAGGATTCTGAAATCAATATACTTCCACATCTCTGGGTCCCCAACTAAGTTGTAAACTCCTTGAGAGGAAATAATGTGACTTCCACTTTTGAAATCTTTGCATTTCCTCCTCCTCTGCTGGCCAACTGGATAAAAGAGGTATTGTGTTTTTTTTTTTTTTTTTTGCACAGGCACTACACACACACACACAGACACACAGACACACACAGAGCATCCACTACAAAATATAGGATTCTACACACAAACTACTGTTCAATCCACTTGTCTGGAAAACCAGCTAACAAATGGCCACTGGCACAAGCCACAATCTAAGGGACCAGACAGCCAAAGAAAACTAGAGATTTTCAAGATGGAGCCCCACAACCCCCCGGATAAGAATCAGAAGGTCAGACTAATTATATGACAGTCCAGACTCCTTTCAATCCTGAGGATATTTCTGATTTGAAGACACAGTGGGACTGAGGGATGGAGGTGGGGAGCAAGTGAGCATCCCACCAAAAGCACTATAATCACAGGGTAGAAATGGCAGAATCTAGTTTCTGTCACTCTTTTCAGGGCTTAGGGGAAAAATGCATTCTGCAGGCAAGAAGAGGCCTTAGTGTGTCTGTCTGTCTGTCTCTCCAGTAACATGTGACTGCCCTCTCTATAGCGACCATGTGAGACTAGCAGCCACTAGGGCTGCAGCAGACCACGGGGGCCCCAAAGGACTAAGCTTTAATAGGAAACAGAAACTATGGACACTGGCCTTTGTTTTGGTCTTGATGAAGAAAAGATTGGATTTTTTGGGACGGTTGGAGATGGGACATTGGAAACCCAGGGGCAGCCTTCTATTTCCACCAAAATAAACCTTACCATGACACAATCTCCCTTAAGTGGGTGCGTGGAATCACGTGATCCTGTGAAAGAACACAATTTCCACTGGCAGCATGAAGTCCTGCTTCATTCCTTCACAAGGTAGAGAAGGGAATGAAAGGCAAGGCCTGGCTTTGCTTTCGAAAGCTTTTCCTCCCAGCTACTGCTGGGTCCCAAGATTGCCTCAGGAGTGGGAGTTTTAAGCTCAAGTCCACAGGAAGTGAACATTAACCTGTATGTGGCTGGTATGTCACCTGCAGATAATTAAGAATGGACTTAAATAAATTCTAGGGGCAGCTTAGAACTAACGCATCTCTAAAAACACAAGTGTGTCTGTGTTAAACCTCAAAGTTGTGATTTTCATGTGACCTCATCTCTTCCAAGAGTCTGCTTTTCAAGCACTAAATTGACTTAATATGCTTCCCAAATGGCTCAGAAATCTTTGTATTTATGATCACACTTATTATTATCAATATTTAATAACTACAGTACTTATTGGTACACAGAAGTGATTTAAACATTTGGGGCACATATTAAAGTGTAGGCATAATTCTTGTCCTTGGAAAATTTATAATTTTGAGGAGTTGGAGACACGGGCAAAGACTTAAATTTGTGCGATGTACAAATGAGAGGTTAAAAGCAAACCCACAAAGATTCAACAGTATACAGAAAGTACTGAGTAATACACTGATGAGAAAATGGGGCTCTTCAAAGAGAGCTATCCTGAGGTCAGTGGTATTGTGCTAAACTTTTAAAAAATAATTTATTTATTTATTTATTTATTTTTAGAGAGAGGGGAAGGGAGTGAGAAAGAGAGGGAGAGAAACATCAATATGTAAGAGATATATTGATCAGTTTCCTCTTGCACTCCCCCAACTGGGGACCTAGCCTGAAACCCAGGCATGTGCCCTGACTGGGAATCGAACCCGCGACATTTCAGTCCACAGGCTGGCACTCAATCCACTGAGCCACACCAGCTAGGGCTTTGCTAAACTGTTAAGGTACCCAAAGGGACAAATGCCCTTCTTTTATTTCTCCTAGCTTGTAAACTCAGTCTGAATCATGATTTGACCTCAACACAAGTAGACTCCTTATCAATGCAAATTAATCAGCTAGTCTAAGCTAGCTGGGGGCAAACTTCTGCAGAGGGTAAAGCCAGTTTACCTGGCTGCAAAGTTCTAAATACACTAAGCAATTCAGGACCTGTAATCTTAGCTCTGAGTCATTTCATTCCATTATAAAAGCACCACCCACCCAAGTTCAATATTCAGTAGCTGAATCTCACTGTGAACCTCTCTTGCCTTTTTCCACAAGAATTTGCTGCTTGGAGCACCTATCAAATTAAATTTCACCCTTCCCTCAAAAACAAACAAAACCCCACAGCTAACATCATACTTAATGGGAAAAGACTAAATTCCTTCCCCCTAATATAGGGGTATCAAACTCATTTTCACCGGGGGCCACATCAGCCTCATGGTTGCCTTCAAAGGACCAAAATAATTTTAGGACTGTATAAATGTAACTACTCCTTAACTGTTAAGGAGTTGAAATTACAGTCAGCCCTTTGAAGGCAACCGCGAGGCTGACTGGCCCCCGGTGAAAACAAGTTTGACACCCCTGACCTAGTATCAGGAACCAGACCAGGGTATCTGCTCATCCACTTCTTCACAACATTGAACTAGGGGTTTTAGCCAGGGCAATTAGGCAAGAAAAAAAATAAATAAAAGCCATGCAAATAAAAAAGGAAGAAGTAAAACTACCTCCCTTCCCAGATGACGTGATCTTATCTATATAAAATCTTAAGGGAGCCACAATAAGCTATTAAAACTAATAAACGGCTGCAGACTATAAGACCGACATACAAAAAATTACAGTATTTCTATGCACTAGCAATGAACAATACAAATAGGACATTAAGAAAACAATGCACCCTAGCTGGTGTGGCTCAGCTGGCTGGAGTGTCATCCTGAAAACTGAAAGGTTGTGAGTTTGATTCTGGTCAGGGCACATGCCTAAGTTGAGGGTTTGGTCCCTGGTTGGGGCGCATATGATAGGCAACCAACTGATGTCTCTCTCTCTCTTTTCCCCTCTAATATCAATAAGCATGTCTTTCAGTGAGGATTTTTTTAAAAAAATCCCAATTTAATAGCAAAAGGATACCTAGGAATACATTTAACAAAATAAGAACAAAACTTGTACAGTGAAAACCACAAAATGTCATTGAAAGAAATTAATTGGAAAGACATCTGTGTTCATGGGTTGAGAAATTTTAGGTTGTTAAAATAGTAACACTCCACAAACTGATTTATAGATTCAATGCAATCTACCAAAATCTCAGTTTTTTTCCTTTGCAAAATTGACAAGGTGATCCTAAAATTCATATGAAAACAGCTAAAACAATCTTGAAAATAGAACAACAAAGTTGGAGGATTCATACTTTCTGATTTTAAAGCCTATTACAAAGCTATAGTAATCAAGTCAGTATGGGACTGGCATAAGGATAGATATATAGCTCAATAAGTAGGGAATTGAGGAATAAATCTTCATGTTTATGCGCCACTGATTTTTGACAAGGGTGCCAGGACAATTCAAAGGACAAAGACAGTTTTTTCAGTAACTGGAAAGAAAGAAGTTGGACCCCTGCCTCCCGTCATACAGACAAACTAACATAATGGATCACTCACCTAAAGGAGCTAAAACTATAACAGGAGTAAATCTTTGTAACTCTGGGTGAGGCAATGATTTCTTAGCTATAACACTGAAACCATAGGCAACAAAAGAAAAAAGTAGATAAATTGGGCATCATCAAAATTTTAAAATTTTGTGTTTCAAAGGACAACATCCAGAAAGTGAAAAGGCAACCCACACAATGGAAGAAAATATTTGCAAATCACATATCTGATAAGAGACTTGTAAATAGAATATATAAAAAATTCTTCTATCTCAAAAGTAAAAAATCAACTCAATTTTAAAAAACAGGCAGAAGATCTGAATAGACAGTTCTCTGAAGACATACAAATGGCCAACAGGCACATGAAATGTTGTTCAATGTCATCTGTCGTTAGGGAAATGCACATCAAAACCACAATGTGATACCTACTGTTTCACACCCACTAAGCTGGCTAGAGCCAAAATGATGGTAAATAACAAGTGTTGATGAGATGCGGAAAAACTGAAACTTTCATAGATTGCTGGTGAGAATGTAAAATAGTGCAGCCACTCTGAAAAAATGGGAGCTCTTCAAAATGTTAAACACAAAAGTATATGTGATCCTGCAGTTCCACTCCTAGTATATACCCACGAGAACCGAAAACATTTACTTACACAGAAAGTTTCACATGATTGTTCATAGCAGCAATATTCATGAAAGCCCAAAAGAAGAAACCCAAATATCCATACAATGACACATTAGTCAGCAATAAAAAAAAAAGAATGAGACCTGGCCAGTGTGGCTCAGTGGACTGAGTGCTGGCCTGTGAACTGAAGGGTCGCTGGTTCAATTCCCAGTCAGGACACAGGCCTGGGATATGGGGCCAGGTCCCCTAGTAGGGGGCGCGCAAGAGGCAAAACTACACATTGATGTTTCTCTCTCTCTCTTCCTCCCTTCCCTTCTGTCAAAAAATAAAATAAATATTTTTTAAAAAAAGGAATGAAGTACTGATGCATGCTACAACATGGATGAACCTTGAAAATATCACACTAAGCGATAGAAACCAGACATAAAGACCTCATGATTCCATTTATGTGAAATGTTCTGAATAGACAAATTCAGAGACACAAAGTAGATTAGCAGCTTCCTGGGGCTGGGGCGAGGGGTGAGAAACAGGAAAGTGGAATGATTACTACAAGCATGGAGCTGCTTTTGGGAAAGGAGTATTAAAAAATTCTAAATTTGGATTGTGGTGATGGTCTTACAACTCTGTGATTATACTAAAAACCACTTAACTGCCCGGCTGGTGTGGCTCAGTGGATTGAGTGCGGGTTGAGCGTGGGCTGGGAACTAGAGGGTCCCGGTTCGATTCCCGGTCGGGGCACATGCCTGGGTTGCCGGCCAGGGCCGTGTGAGAGGCAACCATACATTGTTCTTTCTCCCTCCCTTCTCCTCTCTCTGAAAATAAATAAATAAAATCTTAAAAAAAAAAAAAAACCACTTAACTGTACACTTTAAATGGGTGAATTTCAAGGTATGGTATGTGAAATATATCTTAATAAAGCTGTAAAAAACAAACAAAGCGAACAAAAACCACCAGCCCTCCACTCCCACACTTTTCTGGTTTTACCAATTTGGGGGAAAAAAAAAATTCTTTCCTAGGACTCACATGGCTACTTTCCTTATACTCTATTCCAGATGTATACCTATCTCTCCTATATCCAAAGTAAATAATTTCTCTGTCTAGGTATTAGGTCAATATTTTTGCCAAATCATCTACGTTGAATCTGGATAAAAAGAGAACCTATTCACAGAATTGTTGTTGAGTATTAAACAAAACAGTGTTTGGTACATGGCAAACGCTATGCATGTTTTAGTTACTATCATCATCATCGTTTCCAAGCCATTCCACTTAACAAAATGCACTGAGTGCCGAATGTGTATGAAGCAGCCCAGCTGGGGAAAATCACACCACTGTGCAATCTGGAGTGCAGAGTCGGGTCTGCACCTTTGTCAGGCCCGGAGTGCCCCCTAGTCAGGGCTTTAGAAACCTTAGTAATTCCCTTTTCCATACCCCCTCCATCACTACTGCAAACCTTTATGGCTCACCTCAAGTTCGATATTTAAAGTCCACCCTCTCTCTAGCATCAAAGCCTCTGAGGTCACTGAAATAACTAGAACCCTTAGGCACTTCTTCAATTTCCTTCTACTTTCAACCGTAAGCTTCTCACTACATTCGCAGGCATCTTAGCTCTGTTTCTCTAGTTCAATGTCCAATTCCTCTCAAGTTCCTGATCCCATTCCCCTCTGGTTTGCCTCCTCTTCTAAATCTTCAAGATCCCTCCAATCTATTGGCTCTACTCCCCCCTAGCCCATAAATTTACCAAACTAAGTCTTAACCCAAGGAAAAAATAGTTCTTTGACCCAGCAAGCTCCTTTAATTATTACCAATCAATCTCTTTTCTTCTTTAAAAGATTTTACTTATTTATTTTCAGACAGGGGAACGGAGGGAGAGAGGGAGGGAAACATCAATGTGTGAGAGAAACATCAGTTGGTTTGCCTTTCACACGACCCCAACTAGGGACCTGGCCTGCAACTCAGGCATGTGTCCTGACAGAGAATTTAACTCAATCCACTGAGCCATACCTACCTGGGCTCTTTTCTCCTTTCTTACCTGGACTTCTGGAAAGAGTAATCTATACTTATTATCTTCACTTTTTCACTTCTACTACTCTTTAACCTACTGTAATCTGATTTTGCCTTCAGAACGTTGATGAGATATTCAGTAAGGTTACTGACCCTTAACTATGAATGGTCCCTTCACTGAAAGTTCACAGGGTTTTCTTTTCCAGATCTCACCTTGCTGGACCTCTCTTCACACCCAACGATGCTGATCTCTCTCTTTCGGGCCTGCTGCTCTTACCCTGCACTCCCTTTGTAGGGGACAATGTCTCCTCTGGAGCTTCTAACCAATTCTACTAACACTGACTCCCCAACATCATGTTTCCAGTACTTAGTCTCTCTCAAGTTTCTGATGCCTCTATGTAACTTTGGAGGGTGGGAGGCACCTCAACCTGTAGGTACTCAAACTTAATATACTAAATATACTGAAAACCTCGTCACTGTACACTCTGTCTCTTTGCTCCTCTTGTATTCTCTCACCCAAGGTAGCACCGAATCTTGACTCTTCCTTCTCCCTGACCATATGCCCAGTTGAACAACAAATCAGGTTAATTTGATACAAATATTTACATTTTTCAATTTCCCCCCTTTACTTCAGGACTTAAAGGAAACCACACGGCACAGTGGTTACGGGCAGACTCTAAGGTCACACTGCCTGAATTTGAGTCCTAGTTCCACAACTTCCCGGTTGTGTGACCGCAGCTCTCTCGTTACCCCCACTATAAAATGGGAACACCAACAGCACTACTTTGCAGGGTTGTTATGAGGATTAAAGAAGTTATTGTGTGCAAAGTACTTAAACAGTACAACCTCACTCCCTTCCCCTGGCTGGGTCAGCTATCTTTACCCTGTGCCCCTAACTCACAGCAGAAATCCCTACCGTTGCATTCCTTGTGCACTGTAGTTATCTATTTTTTTTTTAAGAGGGGGGAAGGGAGGGAGAAATAAAGGAAGAGAAACTGATGTGAGAAACATTGATCAGTTGCCTCACGCACCCTGAGCTGGGATGGAACCGCAACCCAGGCACGTGCCCTGCCTGACGGGGAATCTCACTGGCAACCTTTCACTTCACAGGACGATGCCCAACCAACTGAGCCACACCATCCAGGGCTGAACACCTAATGCCAAACTTGCACTGTAGGCACTTGGTAATGTACAGGGCGCGTCTGTTAATGGTCATAAGACCACTGAGAGCCTTAACACATGAACACAATTCTGTGTAGGTCAGTTCTCACAATGAAGGAGAAAGAAGCACTGAAACAGAAAACTAGCCACCATCCTCTTAATGTGCTGGTATGATGGGCGTGTTTCCCATGGTGATCTGGATACACTCGTTCACGGATCGTAGGTCAGGAACATACACTCAATTCCTACCACGTGCCAGTTGCTTTGCTATGTTGGTCCCCGCCTTCTGGGAATTCTCAGTTCAGGAAGGGGAGAGATTCTTTTCAAAGTCAGGTGATGGGAAGAGTGAATCATGGCCTTAGAAACAAATAAGGAGTGTGGATATCTCTAAGTTTTCAGTCACTAATGAAAAACAACAAAGGGAGAACTTCTGTTAGGTTTTTAGAACTGGGTGAGTAATAAATGTTTGCCAGGAGCCAAGATCCACCCAGACACTCAAAAATAAGACTGATATTCCATGTGCTTGTGAGGACTGAATGAAGTCATGCATCCACCCCACATATTACAGGCCTGATTACATGGTAAGCCATCAATAAAATGTAGCCACTTCTAATATTACGGTTTTTAAATTACCTTCCTCTATGATAGCAAGCAAGATTCTTTACCTCTAAAACGAAGAGTGCTGGTCTAGATATTGGTCTTTTACAAACCAATAAAATACTAAATTCTCTACAAAAAAGTACCTACTATTGTTTACTCTGGTGGCCTAGAGAAATTTATCTGTAAAATTGGAATGACACTGTATTATTTAGAGTAACCGAAGCACAACAACTAGGCTAAAGAGAAATTATACCAACACACACACTGTCTATTTTGCACCTATCACTCGTCAGATTCTGGAAAATGTGCTGGGGCTACAAAGTCAAAAGCATGTTTCCCCATAAAATGTATATGGCAGGAGAAATGTAAAGACCTCAAGTGTTGCAATGAGAATAAAAAGCAATAGAATACAAGTGAAAATGATTTTTAAAAAGGCAAAACAAAAACCTGCAGAAACGGGGCAGAACCACCACCTCCCAGGGTTCTCGGGAGTGCAGCAGCATAAAGTTCGCACCAGCAGTAATGTGACATCAGAGAGCCCTGCTCGCCCTGAGCCCGACCTTGGGCAAGTGAGAGTTAAGGTCAGAAGCAAAGGCTGCCCTGCCGCCATACCATCTAAAATTTAAAAGAAAGAAAGAAAGGAAGAAAGGAAGGATGGAAGAAAACAGAACTATATAAAGATGTATATTCCTTTCAGACTCTCAATAATAATCAAGTAAATATAGACAATCAGACAGAGCTGTTTAAACCTTTTCCTATCAATAATCTCAGTCATTCACACCCATTCAGGGCTGCAGGGCCCTCAGAGACCGTCTCCTCTGCTTTGACTCTGAGTAGTCCTGCCTCTAAGTTCCCAGCACTTTCTGTCATAACTACTCTGGCACTTAACAGACTTACTTGTTAAATTGTAATTACTTGTTTATATGTCTGTCTCTTCCACTAGTCAGTTGGTAGTCTCCGACCAATAGCAGATACTAAATGTTCATTGAATGAATAAAGGAATGGTTACAAGGATTTAATAATCTCCTTTCTTTTCATTTTTCAAGAATTGCTAATGAGAGAGAATCAACATTTGTTCCACAGGTCTAGTAGGTCTAGGAAAAAAGTTCTAAAATTCAAAGAATATACAGATTATAAATGAAGAGGTAAAAGTATCCTTATTTGTCAGACAACCTGATTCTAAAATCTTAGGGAATTACAAAAAACTACAAGAACTAATGAGTTAGTAAGGTTGCAGGATGCAAGATCAATACACAAAACTCGATTGTGTTTAAATGTACCAACAAAAAATTAATGAAAATCGATACTTAAAAGCTACCATTTAAAATAGCATCAAAAATTATTTAGGGATAAATTTTACAAAAGATACATAAGACTGGTATACTAAAACCAACAAAACATTGCTGAGAGATATTAAAATGGAAATAAACGGTGCAATATACCGTGTTCATAAACTACAAGACTGAATGTTGTTAAGATGCCAATTCTCTCCAAACTGATGTACAGATTCAACGCAATCTCAATCACAATCCCAGAAGCCATTTTTGTAGAAATGGGCAAAGTGATTTTAAAATCCGTATGAAAATGTTTCTCATCCTAGAATAACCAAAAACAGTTTTGAAAACAAAAGAACAATGCTGAAAAACTTGTAGTACCTGAATTTCAAGGCTTACTATAAAGTTAGAATAACTAAACCAGTATGTTGCAGACAGAAGTCAATGGAACAGAGCAGAGTCCAGACCACACATACATGATCAATTTTTAGCAAAGTTGCCAATGCAATTCAATGAGAAAAGAATACTCTTTTCAACAAATCGTGTTAGGACAAATGGACATCTATACGTCTAAAAAAATAAATAATCTTAAACTTTATCTCACATACTATATAAAAATAAACCATAGATCTAAATATAAGAGTTAGAACAATAAAAGTTCTAGGAGAAAATCTTACTGGCTTTGATTTCTGGCAAGGATTTATATATTAAATACAAAGAATACAAACTATAAAAGGAAAAATCAGTATATTAGATTTCATCAAAACTTAGAACTTTTGCATGCAAATTTAAAACAAGTGTTAAAAGACAGTGTTACAAAAATGAAAAAGCAAGTCACAGACTGGGAGAAAATAATTGCAAAAACATATCTGACAAAGAAATTGTACATAGAATACACAAAGAACACTAAAAATTCAATAACTTAGTTAATACTAGGCGATTATGCACAATTAAAAAAAGGAACAAAAGACCTGAATGAACACTTCATTAAAGAAAATATATACATGCAAATACGCACATTAAAAACTTTTGGCGACTTCTGCCAAGATGGCGGCGTAGGTGGACGCACTTCGCCGCCGTGCACAACCAGAGAGTTTAAACAACAAACGCAATAGTGAAAAATAAACAACCAGAACAGACAGAAACGAACTGAAGGGAAGTCCGACACCCAGGAAGTTGGGGAGGACGTACATCCAGGCCGGTAAGCGGGGCAGAACCGAGCGGAGGAGCGGAGTGTGAGGCAGTTTGCCCAGAGGGACTCACACCGCAAGCGGCTAAACAAAACACTACCCCGAGCAACGGGTGAACCTCGCAGGCCGGCGGCGTAACTGGAGAGGCCAGTGGGAACCAGCAGGGCCGAGACTGGCGGAGGAGGCAGTAAGGAACTAGGGAGCGGAGGGGAATCGGGAGCCAGTGGTGACCAGCAGTCGCCACTGCTTCCTCCCAGGCCCCATCCCCAGAGGAAATGTCACAAAAAAAGTGACCCAGGTTGCCCGACACCAGCGAACACCTAAGAATACAAGTGCACCGAGATAAAAAGAATGAAATGGCCAAAATGAAAGATCAGAACAAATTACAACTAACGGATGACGACATAGTCAACCTATCAGATGCTCAGTTTAAAACGCTGGTAATCAAAATGCTAACAAAACTGGAAGAAAGGTAGACTCAAATAAATGAACAAATGAAGAACACAATAAAGATAATGAGGGATGATCTACAGGGAACCAATAGGGAAAAAAAGGAAGCTGGGACTCAAACCAGTAGTGTAGACCAGAAGGAGAAACAAGAATTCAAAAAAATGAGGAGGGACTCAGGAACCTCAGAGACATTTGTAAATGACCCAACATCCGGATCATAGGGCTGCCAGAAGGACAAGAGGAACACCAAGAAATTGAACGTATTTTTGAACAGATAATGAAGGAGAACTTCCCAGATCTGGCAAAGGAAATAGGCTTCCTGGAATTCCAAGAAGCTCAGAGAACCCCAAAGAAGTGGGACCCAAAGAGGAACACACCAAGGCACATCATAATTACATTACCCAAGATTAA
>PVJI01018777.1:0-32505 GCA_004026765.1 Micronycteris hirsuta
GGTTTAATTGGTAATGATTGCTGTATTAGTAGGGAATTTCTCATCATATCAACACTGATCATAGTGCTGACTCCTCCCTTAGGTTCCATTAAATTAACAGCAAATGCATTTAAATATTTTGTAGCCCTTTTCTGAGATCCCTATAGATTCAATTTTCTATTATCAATTGAAATGTGACAACAATAAATCTGAATCTAATTTTAATAGGATTTAACTAATCCTTCAGGTAAGGTGAGAGGCAGCATAAAATGGTGATTGAGAACATGGGCTTATTGCCAGGCCACGCTAGTTAAAACCCTGGCTCTGCCTGCCATTTAAGTTTTAAATAAGCTTTCAATGCCTCAATTTCCTTGCCTACTGAGTGAGGAACACTCAAGTGTGTGGAAATGGTGTCTGGTCCTTGATTCATTATTATTGATGTTATTAATACCTGGGACTAGCAGTCGTACAGTGAACTAGAGGTGATATTTAACTGAGAAGATTAAAAACAAGAATTTGCACTCCTGGCATCTCCCAGCTCCATATTACTCCCACAGGCTTCTTTCACCTTCTGCTTCTTCCTCCTTTGCAATAACCCCCACTCTGCCAGAAGAGTTAGCAGTCTTTGCCTGAGGCTATGTGAATTATTCACTATCTTTCAGCTCTCTCCATCTCTGTCTGCTTTCTCAGAGTCCTAGAGAGGCTACAGTCTACAAAAGCCCTATGTGATGATGACTGAGATAGGAGCAGTGATATGTGGCTACAACCTCATGGGGGCAGATGGACACCTTTGCTCTTCAGAGGTTTCCTTTGGGCATTTGGACATGCTCTGAGTAGAGAGAAACAGTAGGTGGACCAGTTCAAGGGCTGCAGTGAATTCAGTGAACCATGTGGAGGTCCAGCAAATCAGCTGGGGCCAGTGTGACTCTCATGTCTCCCATGAGGTCCCTGTGGCATGAGGCATAGGCTCGACACTAGACATTTACTGAATGAATGACCTGATAGGACAAGAGAACCCTTGGGTGTTAGTAGGATTTTGTTGTCTAAAGGGTGATCCAATGGTTGATGGCACTACCCAATCATAATACAAGGGGGAACCCCAAAAAGGAATTTATTTATTAAAAACTGTGTATTTATTCTTACATGTTTAAACTTCAGTCAGCTTTGAAGTACTCTCTATTTGATGCAATACACCTATTGAGATTTTTTTTCCCACTGTTCAAAATACTTTTTGAACTCATGGATTTTTGTGTCTTTTTGTGCTTCTGCCATTTTTTTGTTTCACCTCTTCCACAAGGGTGAAACATTTCCCTTGGAGGACTTTTTTTCATTCAGGAAACAAACAAACAAAAAGTCCCTCCAGGCAAGATCAGGTGAATAGGGAGGGTGGAGCATGGGAGTCATGCTGTTTTTGGACAAAAACTGCCGAACACGCTGTGCAGTGTGGGCAGGAGCAATCGTGAATCACCCATCGTGACATGGGCAAAGGTGTTGAAAGAGTCTTCACAAAAATTCACTAAAGCCAAACACAGCTTTTCACAACAACGCCAGCGGGTAGACTGATACAGATGGGTTCCTAGAACACCCACTTAGCAGGGGAAGTCTGTACTACAAGGGGCCTGCCCTCCAGAATATAATTATGTTTTTTTCTGGGTGCCCCCCATAGCTGCCAACCTTAGAGAAGATGCAGAATTTTGAAGGCCCTCTTTGGACAGTAGTCCTCTAGTTGCTGGGGAGGTCTGAAGTGGTCCTGGAAAAGAGCTGGGACTGTTGAATGGTCCTAGGTGGAGGAGGTGCTTGAGACAAAGGCTATTTGTCAGCAGATACACACATACTTCAACAATAGGTTAAATCATCACAGTGTGTGGGGGTTAAATATTAATCCTATCTAAATTAAAAATGTGATTTCTACTATTCTCCCATGCTTCGGGCATAGATGGGAACTGCAATAGGGGAACCTCAAAGAATCACAGTGCTTTTATCTATCAGTCCTCAAGGATAGCTTGGCACACAGAAGGTACTCAATAGATATTTACTGAATGAATGACTTGATGAATGTACCTATAGAAAGAAATCTTTTCCTGTTTTACCTTTCTGAAAAGTTTGGACCACTTACTATCAATAATACCTGAATAGATCTTATACTTGAAGTGTGTTGAACATTCTCTTATCTACAGTGAAATCCAAGACTCTTGAAATGAGCATAAGCTTTGAAGTCAGGTGTATTATAATCCAAATCCCAGTTTTGTCCTATCATCCTAAGTAATCATAGACAAATCACTTCTGATCTCTGAGACTATGAGATAATATTTTCTCATTACAAAAGATAATATCTACTTTACAAGCCTGTTAGGAAATGTACATAAATTATATATATATCTAGTACCTGAGAAAATATATAGATAATGCCTATTATCATTTTACATTGGTGTTTGATTAGCACACTGCATCAGACTGTTGGCCTTTCCTTGTCTAGGAAGAGAAATCATAATATTCAGGTCAACCTCCCATGAGTTAAATTAGCTAAAATATTGTTTCTTTTCCATTCTACAAATCCATATTATAAATTTGCTTTATACATAGTAACCAAGCTGGTTTCTCTAATGATAATTCAGAACATATAGCTTGACTTATTTTTGTTACAATATAGAGATAATAAAATAATTCTCTACTAATTGTCAGAAAATGCTTTAAGAAAAGAATAAAAACCTAGTAAAAATGTGCTTTGTGATGTATACCCTGATTATTTGCCAGGAATCGTGGCCATTCTCATCACTACAGAGTATGAACAATTACTACCTTAGTTATGCATAGAACTCTAGAAATCATAAAATTATTTTACTCTATGGATCTGTGAATGAAGAGTCAAGGTCAAAAGCTTTTGTAAAGTTTATTCTGTTTTTTATAATCACATTAAGACACTCATTGGGAAAAACAGGTATTTTAATAGTCTTTTTTGTAAAAATTTTCTCTATCTCAAGATTTTGACTTGGTTTTATTTTGAAATGGTCCTAACTATCACACATTACTTTCAGGACAAAATAATAGTTCAAAATATTTTTATGTTTAATGTTATTTGATTAAATCTGACTGAGGGCTTTAGGGGTACGTAAAAGGGACGTGTTATCAAAGCTGGGACATTCGTTCTTAGCCAGTAGGAGTCGGTAGCCACCAAGAAAGCCACGGCACTTTGCCTGCAGATGGAAGGGCCACCAATGAGGGGCGAAGAAGCGTAATGCAGATGTTTCAGTACGTACATTTGGAACAGAGATTCAGATCTCTGCTATGAGATAAGGACTTAACCAAGATTACCATTTGAAATTAAAAATAGTTTTAACAGCCCATTGCAGTTGTATCTCAGTGTTATTTGTCCTTCTGGAGAACCGAGAGGGAAAAAACCACGCATGGCACGTGCATGAGAAGACTACGAGGGAAGCACAACATGTTCCCATCAGTTCATCCTAAGAATGAAAGTAAAGTGGCAAAGCCCTAGAAGCCATCCAGTTTTTAAGTCCTGCATATTTGAATAGATGTCTTGTATAGTTGTGATTATTCTTGGACAATATAGTTTCACAACATAGAGCAAAAAATATTGTTTACATGTCCTTATGTATAAAACGAATGATTTCTAAATCTAAAAATATGAAGAAAACTCATCAATGAAAGGGAATGCATTATCAGAAATGCTCAGCATCAGAGATGAAAAAAAATCCTAAAATTCATATGGAACCACAAAAGACTCTGAATAAACAAAGCAATCTTGAGCAAAAAGAACAAATCTAGAAGCAGCACATCTCCTGATGTCAACATATATATATAACAAAGCCACAGTAATCAAAACAGTGTGGTTCCAGGTGATAAATTCCTGTGTTTCTCATTCTGCCTTAGCTCAAGATTCAACCTATACCTAATCCCCAACTAATAGGTCACTATAGTGGTTTACTTGCAGATTTTAGCTTTACCACATTGTTTAATATGAACTCAAAGTATAATCTCAACCAATCCCATTTTACAGACACACATTTTCATGATATTCCATGAAAGCTGAGTTATATCTGAAAATTGTCAACTAGGGCAACTTGTAAGAGCAGTGTTATTTAAAGACACAACTTTAAAAGTGAACTAAGATAATGAAAATCCCATCTCTGAACACATTCATGGACATCAATTATTTTTCAGTTCGTGTTTGTGTAGCAGACCAAGGAGGCATAATGAAAACTGCTACATACTGTGGGAGAAATGTGGTCAAAACAGTTTCTTCTTCAGAAGCTGCAACTTGCACAAAATAAGAAATTCTATAATAAAGTCATACGTGTTTTTTTTCCTTCCCAAGATGAATAACTCCACGATGCTGGATTATTCTAATATTCAGATCTTCTCACATTTTATAGGCATCCTTTTCAACAATTAGAATGCTGATATTTTGAGATGATGAGCAACAGAAGCTATTTACTATAATGTGCTTTAATTGTTGAGTCAATACTAAATATATTAAATACTTGCCATATTTAAATTTGGGGTTTTATTTTTAAGGAACGATAGACAATAAATTTCACCCATTATTTTCAAATATATGAATAATTAATAACTTTACAACCACTAGTGCCAATAATTGAGTTGAAAACTACTGAGAAAAGCAAGATCGGGAAGAATCATCCATGCTTGTGCCAATATGCAGAATAAACTATGTCATAGGTTAGTAAGAAACAACATGGCCAGGTACATTGCAGGGAAATGGGCCAAGTACCTGGAAATAGGCCCCTGAACAACCAGTAGGAGTACTAAGAAAATACAGGATGGGGCAGAAATAGGTTCATACTTGTGAGTGTGTGAAACACAGAATTCTTCTTGCATTATTATTAACTATTATATTATTTTTTCCATATGAACAACTGTAAACCTACTTTTCCTCACACTACATAGATACACACCCACAAATAAATATGTCATACCTCAGGAATAACATTTTGAAGACATAAACACTAGAGTTTCACTGCTTCTTATTATTCTTGCCCTATGTGCTCCTCCCTCACTCACTTGATCAGTCATTCTGTGTTCCTTGAGGGAGGAATAACCCAGCAGAAAAACAATGAATTACTAAATATTGAAAAAATTATTTGTTTTAATTTCTGCACTAAATATTGGTTGATATAACCTACATAAAGAAAAGCTCTTTGAAATCCTCAATGGCTTTTAAGAATGTAAAGTGGTTATGTGATCAAAATGATTGAGAATCACAGCTAGGAACCAAGTTGTTTCCACATCTCTGCCTAGGTGGAACTCAAAGAGGCCAATTACAGAACTCCCTTCAAAAAATATACATTCATTAATCATTCATACGTGTATAACAAACAACAGAATAATTTCAGCACACATGACACTTTAATTGTTATTTAGTTTGGATTAAACATATTCAGGCTCAGGACTAACTACTGCAAATCATTTAAAGACAGACTTACAGCTCAATCAAGGGTCTGATTACCTCATTTACAACTGTACTTGGACAACAATAAAAAAAAGTTAAAAAAAAAAAAGTAGGCTTTAGATCCCTACAGACATGGAGAAGGATCTACTACATAAAAAGAAGGAAAGTTGTCTTTCATGAAATGACTCACACGGCAGTAATTTCTTTATACTCTCAGGCTTTATGTCAGCTCATCAAACTTTCTAGACTGTGTGGGAATGGGTGACGTTTTTATTTTTGAAGTAGCTATTCAAGTAAAGTTTTAGCTGCACCATGAGGAGAGAAAAAATGAAGTGCTTTGACACACTACATATATCTTTTAGGCTTTAATGCTAGTTCAATGATATAATAATGACTATTTATGACTTCTAAACAGTATTTCTAGGGTACTGGACATGACCCCCTTTTTGTTTTATAATAAATAGTAAGTAAGGGGGAAAGGTTGTCAAAGCTTAGCTGACCTAGGGAACACACATTTGGAAGAACTGGAAAAGTAAACTACAGTATACCAGTTCACGTTCTGTCAGCTTGAGACACAAGACATCTATCATATCCCAACAATAATTCATCCTAATATGGTTCCCTTCAGCCTCTGACCAATAATTTGGACATGATCTTCCTCAGGGAGCAGAGCATTTGTGCATGAGGCTTCATATTATATTGATGGATCTGTTAAATTAGGTTTTACCTTGTAGCTACTGAGCAACTGAGCTGCTGAGATTCCCCGCTCCATCCCAACAAGAGCTTTGGTGCACGTCGTCACATTACAACTACCAGGATGGGAACACTGGACAGTCCCATCACAATTAAAGAGGGATATGACACACGGTGCCGGGACTTTTTAAATACCTCCGAGCCTGGATGAAAAAGGGTGTCATTTGTTCACACTTGTTTTACGAAGTACACCTCCTGTACAACGGCAACACTCCCAGACCTGCTAATATCATGCTAACTGTTCAGTCCACAGACAGGAGACGTAATGGCTGGTTAATTTATTGAGCACTTACTCTGGGTCACAGATGGTGCCTAGTGTTTTATATGCATTTTGTCTTGTGATCCCAAGAAAAACTTAAGCGGGGGAGGTTACTGTTATCATCCCAATTCTATTCACCAAATTAAGCTTCAAAAAGGTTAAATATTTTCCCTAATCACACTAGTAAATGGAAGAAGCTAGGTCGTTAATCCTTTTCGATCTCATAGATTAGACAATGTACATATTAATTAACTACCTATATTTTGACTACCAAGATTTGTTTAGATTAGAGGTTCACATTCCTGGTAAGAACCAAGAATAACTTGGCCAACCTACTTAAAATAAGACCATACACATTCAGATGGAAAGGTTATTCTATGAAACTGATATTCACAAAATATTTCTATGAAGGCAAAAATGACTTAAATGATAATTTATTGTTAAAACGGTGAGAGAAATCTTAGATGAAATCTTATAGCTAGCACAAATACAGCAATGATTCCATGGTTAATAATGATTTATACATGACAGTTTAGAAAAACAATTTATAATAACAGAGGGGATTTAGTGTCAGGAAAGCAAAATAAAACACACACAAACATACTCTTTCAACTAGATACACCTGACTTTGCTGATGATGAGCTGTGTAATCCAGGACAAGTTATTGTACTTAACCTCCCTAAGTCAGTTCCCTCATCAATGAAACGAGGGTCTTAGGAAGTGGATGGCGTGGCCATTGTTAGAATTAGCAGTTGTAGACTAAGCCCACTGTGACGTGGTGAGTCTTCCACAGTCCATATCTATCACATCATTCCCTCGACTAAATTATATCAGAATAATGAGGTTACTGTTTGGGGTTGACACTTTGCATGCAAGGCTGAAAAAGCACCAGGATTTCAATACATTTGGAAAAACTGGAGTAGAAGACATGCCATATCTGCTATCAATGTTCTTTAAAATGGAAGCGAAAGGGCTGAAGTCTAAGTTTTTTGAACTTCTTAGAATATTAACACCCAAAATGAAAATGTGATCCAAAATATGTACTTTTCATGAAAAGAAAAGTTATATTAATGGGGGTGGGGAGGATGACCACAGATAATAAAGGAGAAAAAAAGAACTTCAAGGAACTTCTCAGTTCTAGGCTTATGCTACACATGGTGCTTTTCTGCTACTTTTTCTAGGTCTCATCTACCAAAGAGTTTGGAAGCAGTGGTCCCGAGCAGTGGACTAAGAAACCTTGAATTCAAGGTTGGACAAGGAAGCTCCAGAGCTATGCAGCTCTGTCATCCTAGATAAATCAAAGGATTCTGAGGTAATTCTTCTAAATTGATTACTTTGATCACTATCCTATCCTCTTAATCGTTACTTCTCTTCTTGGCATTCCACTAGTAAATAGTAATATAATATTTAAGTAATATTCTAGTTATAATTAGTAAATATATTTGACAAACACTTTAATAATTCTATAAATTCCTAAATTTCCCAGGCGAACTTACAGCTTCTCCTCATTCTTATTCCAGTGGACTTGGTAAGACTGGCATTCTAAGTCTGAGCTCTCGTCTGTGCTTTCTCTCTCTGATTCCCGTCTCTTCTAAAAACACCAACTCCTGCCTTGGTGTCGCAATTCTCTCTACCTCTCTGTAAAATCCTTCATAACAGTTAACGCTCTTAATTTCTATATATACATAAAGGTGGGACAAACATAGGTTCATAGCTGTCAGTAGGTGGAACAGTTTATTCTTTTTATTTTTTTATTGTTGTTCAGTTACAGTTGTCCCCATTTTCCCCCATTATTCGCCCCTGCCCTGGCCACGCCCCTCCTTCCACACTCAATCCTTCCCCCCACCATTGGCTTTGTCCATGGGCCCTTTATACAGTGCCTTCACTGGACCCTTCCTCTTCTTTCCCCTGTTCTTCCTCACCCCCTGCCCCACTGGTCACCATCAGTTTTTTCTTTATTTATTTCCATGTCTCTGGTTCTATTTTGCTTGTTTGTTTGTTTTGTTGACTAGGTTCCACTTATAGGTGAGATGGGGGAAAATATAAAACATCATTCCCAGTTTCATAAAGTTCAAAACTTAAAATTCTAGACAAAAATTATGATTTTCCTTCTGTTCATTTATGGTTTTTCTGGTCGTTACTAATAACAGGACAAATGAAGCTTGTGAACCTATTACAGTTTACCAACGTTTCCTGTGGCTGTTGTTTAGAATGCATTCACACAAATGACGTCACAGTATATCGCACCACATGGGGTTCTAAATGGGCCTATCTGGTAGCAGTATTGAGAGAATAAACTGATAGAAGGTAGGTGAAGTCCTTAGCCTAATGCCTGAGAATATTTAATACTGAGTATATGTTATTCATTATTTTCATCATCTTCATTGTTACTATGTGCTTGTAATGGAAATATAAAATAAACCCAGATCTGAGATAGTACATCACAGAAAAAAAATAGAAAATTAACAAAGTTAACAGATTAAAAAACTACAAATATCAATGAAATAATTTAAAATATTATGCTTAAATTATTTATTTAATCAACATATCTATCTTAAAATTTGTATGAGAGAATAGCAAACAATGGTATCACAATCTTTAATGTTATGTTTTTATAATAGAGAAAGTAAACTTTGCATAGAACGGCTTTCTTCTCAACCATTATAAAACATTTTATAAGTACATAAAAAACTCCAGGAACAAATACATATTGAAAAACTCAAGATGCTTTTAATGCTAATATTGAAAATAATCACCATTAAAAAATACAAATCCCTGTCCACGCCAAAGACTCTGTGTTATTGGCTCTTTTCTGGAAGCTATTTATTATGTGCACAGTGTTAGTCTTCTTATCCACAGACCTGCGGATTCCTGGACTGAATCACTCGATCCATGCCAAAAAGCGTGTAAAAGAGACAAAACTGAAAGAGTGAGAAAACCCTTGAAATAGGGTGAATTTGTACTGTTAAAATTTGCCACTAGTTCCATAGTTAAGAGTCAAAATATCCATATTATCACTTATTTTAAAATACTGATAACATAATCCTGCAAGCAAAATGTCCTGACACTATCATTAAAACAGTATATCATAAATTAAATAAACTTATTTATATTTGTGGGTGTATTTTTTGTAAAAGCAAGTAAATACATACGACAGCATATTCAGATGAGAAAAGGGGGAATAATAGTAATTTTATTACTATATATATTCATATATATATAATTTGTTAAGCACTCCTTTCTAGCAGTCATTTTACAACTATTTTTACACTTTATAACATTTAGTCTTCATAAAAACCCTAAAATGTAGGTATAGCTGCAGTTATTATTACCATATCACAAGCAAGAAACCTGCATGCAGAAAGCTTAAGTATTGCTTAAAGTCACTTACCTAAGCAGTAAAGAACTAGGATTTAATCTTAAAGTCTGTCTAATTCTAAAGCTCATGATTTTAACCACTAATCATCTTGCCTTACACAAGCAGAATAAAATTAATGACAATCTAATATGTGTATGGCACTTCATATATTTTCTCCTTTTACTGATGAAGAAATTCACAGAGCTAAGATACTTTTAAGTGTTAAAGTTCCAGAATTATTTTTCTACTTCTTAGTGTTTCTCAAAGCATTATCTATTGGACCACCTATACCAAAGTCACCATGTACTATCTTAACAGTTAGATTCTGAAGCTTTAATTTAGTACCAGAAATGTAAATTTGATATATCTGGGGCAAGGCGCTTTTAACAAGTTATTCTGTGAAGTACCCTAGAGAGGGAGAGAGGGACAGAGAGAGAGAGAGAGAAATAGTGTGTATGTCTGATGAGAAGCTCTCCAGTTTTTCACTTCAGTACCTCTTATGAGAGAAAACAACATTCATAGACAGGCAAAAAAAAAAAAAAAAAGTGAAATTTGTCTCCACAACATGCAGTGCTAACATGTAACCCCTTTATTGATTCACATTCAGGACAAAGAATAGATATTTAAATAATACTTCCTAAAGAAATACCTTCTAAGTTTTCTGATGTTCAAAGGCACTAAGCAATATTTACAGAAATGAGGATAATAAAATACCCAAATGTTCCTTGGTTTTTGGTTTATGAAACACAGAGATCTAGAGTTTGAGATGTATTTCTGCTCTTCCATATAAAATCCACTTTCAAGATGTTGTTTACAAAATCAGAAAAGAAATAAAGCCACTTTAGGAATACAAAACAGTTGGCATTATTTATGTACTTTCTACAGGCCAGGCATTATGAATACCATAGGAATAAGCTAAATCATTATCTTTGTTTTATAAATGAGAAACCTCAGGTGCAGAAAAGTTAACCAACCTGACCAAAATGATAAAGATAGTATAAAAACTGAGATTCAAACTTGGATTATTCAATTCCAAAGGCCTGAATCATGCCAGCTCCATTCCATCCTCACTGTCACAACTACCGCCTCCAGCATCATCACAGCCATCGTCACTGCTATCGTCACTGCCACCGCTGTTACACCGCTGCCTTCACTGCCGCACCAGCACCACAGCTACCGCACGGCCACCGCCCCCATCCTTTGCCTAGGCCCGTGTTTCTGAAGAAATCAGTTCCTAGAGGACTATTAGAGTGGTGGTAGTTGTGGTAAGGGGAGAGGTAAAGTTCAAAATATATACCCCAAAGCTACTGAATCAGAATGTTACATCGTGGAAACTAAAAATATATATCTTAATACATTGCCCAGGCAATTCTTACACAAAGTAAAACGAAAGGACCTCTACAATATGCAATAGTGATTCAATGTATATGAGGGTATTTCAATTATTAAAATATTTTAACAAATATTTTAAGGCTAGAAAAGTATAACTAGATGGGTAAATGGAATAGTATTTTTAGGTATAGATCCAGTTGTTTATTCTTTTGTATTTTGTGGCATTTGGAATAGTATGATCTATTGTAATTTTCAAGCAAGTATATAATAAGACTTCACTGTAAAAAAAAACAATTAGGTCTATAAGGAAAAAATGATTGACAAAGTACTAATCTATTTGCATAATTTTGGACAAAGAAAATAATGCAATATAAATTGACAAAATTTTGTATTTGTTCCCACAAATAGGCAAAATGGAAGCACATTTTGACATGGCATAGAAAAAACTTAGCTTAATAATTTTTTAAGCCTTTTATTCCTTACATTTATTTGCATCATATAACCACATGCCAAACCAAGCATAACATGGGCATTTTGACACTATCATGCTTCATACAAGGACATTTCAAGTGAAGAAAATTTGGAAAATGATGGCAGGTGTCTACATTTCACCATCTTCTCATTACTCTCCACAGGTCCCCAGACTAGCCATTTGAAACTAATGCATTAATTACTTAATGAATTATGCACATATGCTCAAGGATACAATGACAAGATTGCTCTCTATAGCATATTTATACAAAAGGGAAAAAAGCAAAAACAATCCATTTGCCCCTCACTAAGAGCATGGAAAAATATAGTGTACTTACATCACTGGATGTTTGCAACAACTAAAAGTGATAACATCCATCTGTTTTAACATGTAAAAAACTCAGAAATAATAGAATCAAAAGAGCCAGCTACAATGCATAGTATGACTCAATTATGTAAAAAATTCAATATATAAAATAGTAATATAACGGCTATTTGGTGACTGAATTCAATAATAAGGATGAGAGTATGAGAAGGAAAAACTGGGTGGACATTCAAGGCCACAGGCAGAACCAAGTAAAGGAAGTGTGACGCAAAGGTAAACGCCAAATGCAGCAATCCTCCGAAAGAATTATCGGGAAAGGAGGCTGGAAGGAAAGTGGCCAGACTGTGAACCATTCTGACGGCTAAGCTAAGGAGTTTGGACTTGACTGTTGGAAATGGAGAGCCAGAAAAGCGACTGAACAGGAGGGTGAAGTGATCGGGTCTGTGACTTAGGAAGATAACTGTGACTATCACGTGGAAAGGTTGGTAACAGAATCAGGAGCCTGTTGCAATCATCCAGGGAAAGGATAACAAGTGACTGCCTCTGAGAATAGAAAGAATGGCATGAATTTAGGAGCAGTTGTGGAAATAAAATTTACAAGCTTACAAATTCACAGAACTGAAAATGAGAAAGGAAGAAAGAAGATTGAAGATAATATCAAGATTTCTACTTTGAAATAATGGGCGGGATCTGATGGGGGAAGCTGAGTTTGCATTATCAGCAGGCCTTTCAGCCGTAGATCTCAGTAGGAGGCTACAGGCATGCACCCAATCCTCATTTAAAAGGGATTATACAGAATTTGATTAAGTGGTATAAAACTCAGAGTTAACTTATGACACCTGAGAAGAAAACAGGACAGGACAGAACTCTGGCAAACACCTGTGGACTGCCGTTTAAACAGGAGGCCCAGAATGAGAAGACGTCATGATCCCAGAGGTGAAGGCGAGCCAGGAGGAAGCCTCTGCTCGGAAACAAATAAAAGAAAACGTGTATTTGGCGAATAAAGAAGAGACCAGCTAAATGTAGTTTCAGGATCTTTCCAGACATTTTGATGGTTATCTAAGTAGATTTTTAGCTAAAAAAAAATACTTTACAAACTCTGACCTAACTAGTCAACAAAAAAATGTACTGTGATATATTTTGGTCCATGAATTGTTTGAGTGACCAGGATGACATAGGTTATGGTCTCCTGTGCAATGTATTAAAAGTAAGGTATACATCTGAAGGAGGTGAGTAAGAATACTTGTATTAAAGACATAATCTTTAGAATAAGACCTAAGAGTATAGTTTGAAGAATAAGGAAAACAGAAATATATTTTATGTAGTTTTGACTTGTATCATCACTAATGCTTTTTAATTTTCATTGTAATTTTCTTTGGAAGCTTAAGCCATTACAATGCTAATGAGGTTATAAATATTAAAGAGTTATAGTAAAGCAACTCTACATGTGGAATAGCCAAATTTAATATATTAAAAAATGGATTTTTCCCATTTGCAGGGTATCTCAGACAATTGCTATAAAAAGTATATTTTTGTTATTGCTATATTCTTAAAAACTTAGAGGGGAAATGCATCTTTTATAGCATTAAAAAAACAAACTCTATCCAACAAAAACAAATTTTACAAAATTGTTGTTGACATTTTTGATGAGTAATGAAGTTTTACTCTTAAGGATTCATTTTAAAAATTTAAACATGTATTTATTGTACCAGTACATATGTTTCAACTCTATGGTTTCTCACAGTGATTTTATCAATAAAATCCCAATGAACAATATTGATTAGTTAATAAGTAACTATAAAATAAGCCTAAATATATCATTAAAATTAAATATATTTTCCCACAGTTCTTAAAAGATTCAATAATTTTCAAACAATTCTTACAAAGGAATTAAAGTGGTTAGTCATGATTTGCACATTCAATTATTTTGCTCAAGTACTTAAATAATTAATTGATATGACATATATCATGTAGTATTTCTTGAAATAGAGCTTTGAGCGTTTTGATCTAAATAGTGCTAGAAAGAAGTATATAAGTAAAACAATGACTTTGGACTACAAAGCATTCTTCTGCAGCAGGTTCAGAGCTCACATTATGCTATTTTCTCTTACTCTGATAAATGTATTCTTGACCTTGCCTATTATTACATAAGAAACTGCTGCTGAGAATTGCAGTTAACACAGCTATGAAATTTTAATATCATCTTCCCTGTTACATGTTGTGTGATTTTCTGTCATTACCAAAAAGATAGCTTGGATTGAGATACGAAGGCAGATGCCCTGACATACTAGATAACCATATACTGCTTAAAGGACACAGGGATAGTTTCAAAGAAGGGAAAGAAGCTTCACAAAGGTCCCATGTCATGTCATCAATTACAGCCCTGTCATACTAATGACTAAGGAAATGCAGGGAGCGGTGACAATGGAAACATTCATCTTGTTCTTCGCTGGAAACAGTGCACCTGTATCCCACTGCACTCTGTCTTCGGCAACCTCCCGCCTCCCTGACTTTTGTTCCCCATGACAGCAAATGTGATCGTGAGAATGCAGCCTATCTATCATCCTTTCTTCCTGAAAGGCACCTTGACTGCAGTTAATGACTGTAATAAGACCAAACAACAGATACCATATCCAAAGTCCTTATATTCAGCTTCTTTGAAAATGGGCTCAATTGAGACACAAAAAAGGTTCAAAAGATTGCACAGGAAAGGCAAATGTTTTGGTACCATCTCATTTGATTTACTCCTGTAGTTCATGTCATATAGATCTGCCAATATTCAGATAGAAAATCTGATTAAAAAGTAATGGGACTGATTTTCTTGTGTGGATTATACATCAAAAGCAATATACGGTAAGTGTACATCCCACAGTGAAAAGTTCAGATAAGTGGAGTCATTTTGAAATAGAGCCAGAGAAGCCATTCCAGAGGAACTGTTTGCACATCTTGCTCCTGAAACCTTTGAAATTTTTAAACTGAGCAAAATAAGCTTTGGATTGGATCAAATCAACATTATCTTACAAACAACTGTTTGCAAAGACAACAGGAAACACAGACATCCACCACCAGGACTGATGGTTATAGACTCTTTCTGAAGATAGAATCAGTGAGTAATCAGACATGTATAGCTAAAGCGTCACTCCTAACACCAGTAAAAACTTTTATTCATGTAATTATTTCTCTTCCTTTTTAAAAAACCTGGCCTTTACCCTGTAATCAGGGCACATTTTATTTTTCTTCCTGAATCTGTGCTTTGAATTGCAATTCTGCTATCTCAAATAAATGCTTCTTGCATCTCACCTTGTCTTTTTATTTTTAGGTTAACACTATATGCTTACAAATTTAGATACCCAATTATTCATAACACTTTTTATAATACTACTACTATTACTATCACCACTGCTACTTCTATTGCTACTGTTGCTGCTACAGTGACATTCCAGGCACTTTAAGCACTTTCAGTTATTTTAATTGTCACAAAAAAATAGAGCCGTAGGTTGTTGTTATCTCCATTTTACAGAATAAGAAACTGAGTCTCAAAGAAGTTAAATTATTTGCACAAGTAGTAATTCCAAAGTCTTTCTTTATATTAGTGTTAGAAATGCTGGGGGATATAGAACTTAATACAGGCATACCTCATTTTATTGCACTTTGCAGATATTGCATCAATTGTACTTAATAAATAAATGTTGTATGTGTTCTAACAACTCCACTAACCAGCTGTTCTCCCAGTTTTTTCCCTCTCCTCTGGCCTCCCTATTCCCTGAAACACAATAATATTGTAGTTAGGCCAATTAATAATCATACAATGACTTTTAAGTGTTCAAGTGAAGGAAAGAGTCACACGTTTCTCACTTTAAATCAAAAGTTAGAAATGTTTAAGTTTAGTAAAGAAGGTATGTTGAAAGCTAAAAAAGGCCAAAAGCCAGTTCTCGTGTACTAGTTAACCATGTTGTGACTACTAAAAAAAGTTTCTTAAAGGAAAGAAGATAATTAATGAAGGTGGCTACATTAAATAACAGGTTTCTAATGCAGATGAAGCAGTCTAATGTTGGAAGAAGATGCCATCTAGAACTTTCAATGTCTGGCTTCAAAGCCTCAAAGGACAGGCTGACTCTCTTGTTAGGGGATAGTGCTGTTGGTGTCTTTAAGTTGAAGCCAGTGCTCATTTACAATTCCAAAAATCTTACAGCCCTTAAGAATCACACTAAATCCATACAGCCTGTGCTCTATGAATAGAACAACAAGTGGATGAGAGCATATCTGTTTATAGCTGGCTTACTGAACATTTTAAGCTTACTGTTGAGATCACTACTTAAAAAAATTATTTTCAAAATATTTACTGCTCATTTATAATGCACCTAATCAAACAAAATCTCTAATGGAGATGCACAACAAGATTAAGGTCATTTTTATGCCTGCTAACATAACAGCCATTCTGCAACCCTTGGATCAAGGAGTAATTCAGACTTTGAGCCTTATTATTTAAGTGATATAGTTTGTAATGTCATAACTGCCATACACAGTGATTCTAATGGATGTGGGCAAAGTAAATTGAAAACCTTCTGGAAAAGATTCACCATTCTAGATGTCATCAGGACATTGGTTTTTCATGGGAAGAGGCTGAAATATCAACAATAACAGGAATTTTAATGAAGTTGATTCTAAACCTGCTGGACGACTTTGAGGAGTTAAAGACTTCAATGGAAGAAGTAACTGCAGAAGTGGTGGGACTACCAAGAGAACTAGAATTAGAAGTGGAGCTTGAAGATGTGATTGAATCACTGCAATCTTTATTTATTTATTCATTTATTTATTTATGTCTTTATTTGTTTACTTATTTAAATATTTTTATTATACTGTTACAGTTGTCCCAGTTTTCTCCCCTTTGCCCCCCCACCCAGCATTCCCCACTTTCCTCAGGCAATCGCCCAATTTTGTTCACGTCCATGGATCATGCATACAAGTTCTTAGGCTACTCCATTTCCTGTGTTGTACTTCACATCCCCATGGCTATTCTGTGACCAACAATTTATACTTCTTAATACTTTCACCTTTTCACCCTTTCTTCCAAACCCCCTTCCCATCTGACAATCATCAAAATACTCTTTGTATCCATGATTCTGTCTCTGTTCTTCTCATTTGCTTAGTCTGTTTTTTAGATTCAATTGTTGATAGATATGTATTTTGGCCATTTTATTTTCATAGTTTCGATCTTCTTCTTCTTAAGTAAGTCCCTTTAACATTTCTTATAATAACGGTTTGATGAGGATGAACTCCTTTAGATTTTTCTTGTCTGAAAAGCTCTTTATCTGCCCTTTGATTCTAAATGATAGCTTTGCTGGGTAGAGCAATCTTGGCTGTAGGTCCCTGATTTTCATGACTTTGAATATTTCATGCCACTCCCTTCTAGCCTGAAAAGTTTATTTGGAGAAATCAGCCAACAGACTTGTAGGAACTCCCCTGTAGGTAACTAAATTCTTTTCTCTTGCTGCTTTTCAGATTCTCTCTTTATCTTCAACCTTTGTCGTTTTACTTATGATGTGTCCTGGTGTGGACCAGTTTAATCCATCTTGTTTGGGACTCAACAGATAAGAAGTTACTTCTTATGGATGAGCAAAGAAAGTGGTTTCTTGAGACGGAATCTATTCCTGGTGAAGATTCAGTGAAGAATGTTTAAACGACAATAAAGGACTTTTTAGAAAATTATAATTTCATTGATAAAGCGGTAGCAGAGTTTGAGAGGACTGACTCCAGTTTTTAAAAAAGTTTTACGGTAGGTGAAATGCTATCAAACAGCATCACATTCCAGCCCTGGACAGTGTGGCTCAGTTGGTTGGAGTGACGTCCCATTCACCGAAAGGCCACTGGTTTGATTCCTGGTCATGGCATACGCAGGAGGCTACCAACCAATCAATGTTTCTCTCTCACATTGATGTTTTTCTCCCTCTCTTCCCCTCTCTCTCAAATGAAAATAAAAACTAACTTTAAAAAAAAGCATAACATTCCACAGAGAAATCGTTCATAAAAGGAAGATTTAATGTGACAAACTTCATTATCGTCTTATTTTAAGAAATTGTCACAATCACCCTAATTATCAGCAAACACCACCCTTGTCAATCCACAGCCATCAATGTTGGAGCAACACTCTCCACCAGCAGAAAGATTATGACCCTCTGAAGGCCCAGATAACGGTTAGAATTTTTAGTAAGAAAGTATTTTTCCTTTAAAGTATTTTTAGACATAATGCCGTTGTACACTTAATATACTACAGTGTAAACGACTTTCATATGCACTGAAAAACCAAAAAAATTTTGTATGACTCCTTTGTTGATATCCATTTTATTGTAGTGGTCTGTAACCAAACTTGCTAGATCTTTGAGGTATGCTTGCACACCATATTTCTAACAAGTTGCAATGTAAGAAGGGGAGTAAGCAATCTAAAAAATGTCTACAAAGAGCTACTACATAAAGTAATAATGTAATGAAAGTTTGAAGAGAGGTATGAAGATAATAGTCAAAGGAAAGCAGTTTTAGGGGTGCATCTCAGGAAAGCATGACTGAGTTCACCTGAAGGAGGGCCGTATGCATTTGAACTGCCTGGAGCAAGAAGAGCATTATCTTTTCCTGTCACAGGAAGGCATGTGACAGTGGTGTGTGTAAGACACTAAAAGACTGTAAAATTCATGTTCAGATCCACTGGTGGGGGTGGGGAAGGCAATTTGTCGTTGCGTTCTAATGTGCTGGTGTTTACATGAAGGCAACCCACCACCTTTTTAACTTCTCCAGTTGCCTCTATATTTGTACCAGTTTCAGAAACTGAACCTGATCAAAAACCTATAGTATATACAATATGTCTTAATTTCTGGTAAAAACTCACACTTGTGATGTGTTCCAGAAATGAGTGGAGTACAGTCACAAAGTATATTGTATCAAAAAGTAAGCCTGTAGGGGAAATCCATGATGCATTCCATCTAACAAGCAAACTCAAGCCATTTAGACAGGAAAATTAACAAGAAAAAATGTGAGCCATTGCATAACTGATATTACAAGTGTGGTAGGTACAATCAGTTTCAAATGAAATTTAGGACTTACAACTTTACATGAAAAGGCAGGTATTTCACAACAAACATTTTAGCATGTGGCTTTTCTATAAGAAATATTTATAGTTTCACAGTCACAAGTCAATAGCCCTTGGGACTTTAAAAATAGATAATTCAATACTGCTGGAAAGATCTTTGACCTTCATAGCCAATAGATTTAAAGAAAAATGCAAATTTATGATAACTGGATAAAAAATAAACATGTGTTTAACTTAACTATTTGTGTAATGATGTACAAATATTCACTAATATTTTCTTTGTCTAAACATATGTAATGACTTGCTCAGGGCTTGTCTAAAAGTAGCCAGAATCTCCCATTCTTTTAAGAGTCTTCATTATACTGTCAACTGAGGCTTATAGCCTCTGGCTTCAGTTATATTTTTTTTTAACCAGGATTAAATTAAAGAATATGAGGATTTATATTGGTTTTCTTTCCACATTGACAGGGTCCCATAACTAAGTAGTGTGAAAAAACTTAAGTGCAGAGACACATGTGATGCTTCCATCACATCCTATGTCTTTACTGTAGTATATAAAACACTTCTGGCATTTTGCAATATATACACACATATTTTAAAGTGTATCCTTTGTAATTGGTTTATGTAATCTAAATGAAATCTCTCATTCTGTGTTTTAAATGTAAATTTACTTGAAATGATTTAGTTCATCATAAATTTAAAACATCAAGTAGTTCATCACAAATTTACTCAAAATGTTCATAAGGACATGACATAGGCCCAGTTTATACATATTGTAATGTATTCTGATAAAATCCTTCAAGTCTAAAATAGATATTCTTCTCTGAAGTTTCTGTTAATGGACTTAGCCACACACAGGTTATCTTTCCTTCTCTGATGTTTTCTGATGATTATCATTCACACCGTTTGTTTTATGTTAACCCAACATTTGCTAAGATAGGTGCTGTGCCTCTAAATCAGACCAGAAGTTCTTTGAAGGTAAGAGCGCCTTACTTTTTCAAATTCTCCTATGAATAGTAACAGGTCATCCACATAACAAAGATTTATAAAAATTTTTAAGATTTAATAATAATGAAAAAAGAAGAAAAAAGAGGGGGAAAAGGGGACAGAAGCAGAAATCTAGAAACTGCATTATTATAGGAATACTGAAAATTCAAAATGTGGTTCATTATATTCAGAACATGGGAAAGTACGACTGTAGCTGCTTATTTAAAGAGGTTGCCAAAACAGTCCAAACTGCTAAATAGTCATATTTCACTTGGGCATGTTTATTCCACATACATGATGTCTGTCCAGAAAAAGTCCAGCCACTGTTAATATAATGAGAACAGTTCGCATGACATCGATGTGACCTCGCAGCCAGGGAGAGTGGACAGAAATGTGCATGAGTGAACAACGATGACTTCACTGTACTAGTGATAGACACTAGTAGTAGACACTGTTGAGTGAGCATGTGTACTGTGTGGCCCTTGCATTCAAATGACTGAGTGAGTAGAGCGACGAATCTGCATTAGGCTTGAACATTCCTCCGCAGAAACTATTTGGGTGATTCAGAAGGCTGTGGCTATCGGCAAATGATGATTAGCAGCTTCATCACTACAATGTGCCTGCTCATGCACCATGTCTTCTGTAGAGTTTTTGGCGAAACATCAAATCACCCAGGTGACTCAGCCCCACTACAGCCCAGATCCAGCACCCTGTGACTTCTGGCTTTTCCCAAAACTAAAGTCACCTTTCGAAGGGAAGAGATTTCAGGCCATCCATTAGATTCAGGAAAATACAACTGGGCAGCTGATGGCGATTGGGAGAACTGTGTGAGGCCCCAAGGTGCCTAATTTGAAGGGGACTGAGGCATCATTGTCCTATGTACAGTGTTTCTTGTATCTTGTATCTTCTTCAGTAATTGTCTCTATTTTTCATAGTTCATGGATGAATACCTTCTGGACAGACATCATACTTTTCTGGAGTCCTAACTGAGTTTCATACTTTAAACAGAGGAGCATAATGGAAAGGAGGGAGAGGGTATAAGGGGGATAGATGGTGATGGGAAAAGTTAAATTAATAAAGATAACCATTTAACATAAAAACAGGAAAGTTCCTAAGAAGGCCAAAACACTAATTTGAAAGAACATATGACCCCTATGTTCATTGCAGCATTACTTACAACAGCCAAGATTTGGAAGCAGCCCAAGTCTCCATCAGTAGATGTGTGAATAAAACAGCTCTGGTATATTTACACAAGGGAATACTACTCAGCAATAAAAAAGAATAAAATTTTACCCTTTGAAACATCATGGATGGCCCTGGAGAATATTATGCAAAGAGAAAGAAATAAGCCATTCAGAGAAAGACAAATACCACATGATTTCACTCATATATGGAGTCTACTGAGCAAACTGAACTAACAAGCAAACTAGAGACAGACTCACAGATAGAGAGCAGGCTGACAGCTCTGGGTGGGGGACTTGGTGGGTGGCAGGACTGAGCAAAAAATAAAAAGAACTCATGGAAATGACCGACAGCGTGGAATTGTGGAGGAGATGGGCGTGGGTGGAGGTGGAAGAGGGTATAAGGGTGGGTAAATGGAAATGGAAAAAATACAATAAAAGTAAACTGTGAGAAAGAAAGAAAGAAATGGAGGAAGGGAGGGAGGAATGGAAGGAAGGAAGGGAGGAAGGAAGGAAGAAAGGAAGGAGGAAGGAAGGAAAGGATGGTGCTAAACGGCCTGTAATCAACCCCTTAAGCATGTCCAGAGTTCTAGAATGAATTGACGCTGAAGTTTCCCTAACTTCAAATGATCAGTTCTGTCCTTTTAACACAGACTGCCTGCAACTACAAAATCCTATGTTGCTATTAATGACATTATTTTCAGTTTTGAAGAAATTAACCAAAGCAGGTATTCATTCATTCTCATATTTAAAACATTGTATTTTTCCAATAATTGTGATCTAAAACTTAAAATTAAGATGTTATATACAACAATTATTGATATATTAACCATGATAATACATTTAGGGGAAACAGGGTGCAATAAAAAACATTAGATTAGAATGAAAAATCTTTAGTTTTACCCTCAGCACTGGCCCTAATTAACCATTATGACCTAAGATAAATTCATTCAACCTCTTGATCTCAACTGTGCCAACTATATATTGGTAGTATTGAAGTATGCATTCTTCAAGGTTTCTTTTTTTTTATTGATTATGCTATTACAGTTGTCCCATTCCCCCCCCCTTTATTCCTCTCCACCCTGCACACCCTCTCCCACCTGCATTCCTCCCCTTTAGTTCATGTCCATGGGTCATACGTGTAAGTTCTCTGGCTTCTACATTCCCTATACTATTCTTAACCTCTCCCTGTCTATTTTCTGCCTACCATTTATGCTACTTATTCTCTGTACCTTTCCCCCTCTCTCCCCCTCCCGCTTCCTCACTGATAACCTCCTATATGATCTCAATTTTTGTGATTCTGTTCCTGTTCTAGTTTTTTGCTTAGTTTGTTTTTGTTATAGGTTTGGTTGTTAAGAGCTGTGAGTTTGTTGTCATTTTACTGTTAGTATTTTTTTATCTTCTCTTTCTTAGATAAGTCCCTTTAACATTTCATATAATAGGGGCTGGGTGATGATGAACTCCTTTAACTTGACCTTATCTGGGAAGTACTTTATCTGTCCTTCTATTCTAAATGATAGCTTTGATGGATAGAGTCATCTTGGATGTAGGTCCTTGCCTTTCATGACTTGGAATACTTCTTTCCAGCCCCTTCTTGTCCATAAGGTTTCTTTGGAGAAACCAGCTAATAGCCTTATGGGAACTCTTTTGTAGGCAACTCTCTCTTTTTCTCTTTCTGCTTTTAAGATTTTCTCCTTCTCTTTAATCTTATCTAATGTAAATATGATTACATAATTACATTATGCCTTGGTGTGTTCCTCCTTGGATCCAACTTCTTTGGGACTCTCTGAGCCTCCTGGACTTCCTTGCAGTCTATTTCCTTTGCCAGATTTGGGAAGTTCTTCATTATTTGTTCAAATAAGTTTTAAATTTCTTGCTCTTCCTCTTCTCCTTCTGGCACCCTTATGATTTAGAAGTTGGAATGTTTAAAGATGCCCTGGAGGTTCCTAAGCCTCTCCTCATTTTTTTTTAAGATTTTATTTATTTATTTTTAGACAGAGGGAAGAGAGGAAGAAAGAGAGAGAGAGAAACATCAATGTGTGGTTGCCTCTCACATGGCCCCACTGGGGACCTGGCCTGCAACCCAGGCATGTGCCCTGACCGGGAATCGAACCGGCTACCCTTTAGTTCACAGCCCACGCTCAATCCACTGCGCTACACCAGCCAGGGCCTCTCCTCATTTTTTTTTAATTCTTGTTTCTTCATTTTGTTCTGGTTGAATGTTTATTTTCTTCCTTCTGGTCCATACCATTGATTTGAGTCCCAGTTTCCTTCCCTTCACTGTTGGTTCCCTATACATTTTTCTTTATTTCACTTAGCATAGCCTTCATTTTTTCCTCTATTTTGTCACCATACTCACCCAATTCTGTGAGCATCCTGATCACCAGTGTTTTGAACTGTGCATCTGATAGGTTGGCTATCTCTTCGTTGCTTAGTTGTATTTTTTCTGGACCTTTGATCTGTTCTTCCATTTGGGTCATTTTTTTGTTTTGTTTTGGTGTGCCTGTTACATATAAGGGGTAAAGCCTTAGGTGGTCACCAGGGCAGGGTAACTCATGTCACTGTGTTGTGACACTGTATGTGGGGGAGGGGTCTGAGAGGGAACAGTGTTGCTTGCTCCACTCTGTGCTGGTTTTCAGTCACTCCCCGCACTACCCACAAGCAAATTGGGCCTTTCTTGTGCTGATTCCAAGGTGGGTGGGTTTGTGTACATTCTAGGACCCTGTGGGTCTCTTCAATGAACTCTCCTGTGAGGCTAGGAGTTTCTCCCATTGCCGCCTCAACCCCCACAGGTGTTTCCAGTCAGAAGCTTTGAGGCTTTATTTCCTCACACAGGAACGCTGGGTTGCATAGTCTGTCTCGGTCCCCAGTTTTTCCTCCCAGTTTATCTTCATCCAGAGATGGAACCACCCAGTCTGTCAGCCACCACCTCACCACAGCCTGGCTGCCCATCTCTGGCCCTCCTACTGGTCTGGATGATTGTTTCTTCTTTAATTCCTTGGTTGTTGGACTTCCCTACAGTTCAATCTTCTGTCAGTTCTGGTTGCTTTTTGTTTTTTAATTTGTTGTTGTCCTTCTTTTGGTTGTGTGAGGAGGCACAGTGTGTCTACCTATGCCTCCATCTTCTCTCCAAAGTTTCTATGAAGTCCAAGTTTCTATGATTTTTGAATTCACTATTTACAAGCATGGGAGCAAGTTGTTGAAAATTCAAGGCCTGCCACCTTTATGAAAAGTCTTGAGTATCACTAAACTGATTCGGTCAAAGAAAAGTAAAAAACAAACAAAGAAATAAAAAAGTTCTGTACTCCCTAATATTAAGGAAGAGATTCATATCTTGTCAGGCCTCTGTGGACTTTGGAGCAACGTCTCCACATGTGGATGTGCTGCCCTACGCTGATGTGAAGTGCTGTCTCCTGAGTACGCCAGTAATGAGAGAAGGTTCTCCAACTGAAACCACAGCAGTATTTTCTCCTTTGCTCTGTTTTATCACTGTGTGTCGACAGCATTTGTTCTTGTTTGTGTATGTAAAGCCAGTTCCCTACTAAACACCCCTTATGGAGTCCCTTCTTTGCACTATAGAGGCTGCATACTGAAGACATCATTGATCAGACTTCTTTATGGTAGGGGATCTGGATGTCCCAACAATTAAATGCACACATGTCTGATGGTAGGAACATTGAAGTGGAGGCTGTTATTTTTATGCTTAGCTTTGCTGACAGACGTAGCTAATATATGAAGTTTTCTCCTGTAATATGCCAAGGTCCATTCAGTAGCTTTATGCCTGTCGAATAGCAGTTATGGAGTTAGTACAGCCTACTGACCAATGTACCAGATGCCAGTCACTAATTTCATGGATGTGGAAATGTGTGCAGCAGCCCCTTCTTCCCTACCGGACTGTGCCATAGTGTTCTGCAAATTATTTCCAGTAGTCCTGCTGAGCGTTCTCTCCACCAATTTTTCCATCAATGTTATAAACCCCCTATCCCCTGTGTTAAATTATTTTTTGCCAAACCGAATTGATTTACTTTTTTTACATCTGAACCTGGTATGATATATAAATATTTTAATGTTAATACTAGTAAAATAAAGAAAGCAGAGGAAGGAAGGTAGGAAGGTAGGAAGGAAGGAAAAGGAAAGAGGGGAGAGAGAGAATGCACTAGATTGAAAGTCAATAAAACTTCAGCCCCAGTTTCAGCACTACCACTAAATCATCAATGTGACTTTGCCAAATCACTTGAACTTTCCAGACCTTAGTGTCTCAACATAAAATGACAGCATCAAAGGGTATATTTTCAAAGGTTTCCACATGTTCTGAAACTCCATGCCTTGATAAATTAATTAAAGCTAAGTCATTAGCTGTACTGCCACAAGATGTTTTAAAACTATGGCAAACGACTGGTTTTCTTTATAATCAGAACAGACAAAAACCTGCATTTCAAAATTTTCTGATGATTTCTCTCATATCTTAGTAGTTTCATTAGAAAGCAAGAGCAGGCAGTGCTACTTTGAACAAAGAGATTGTTAATTAGTCATATGAACAACTTTATGAAGAAGAGAGCTTTTTTTCTATTTAAGTCCATAACAGCATTAGATTAGTAGTTTTCTAGGGCTTTTTTTTTTTTCAAAATTAAAAGTATGAGGTAAAAAAACATTTTCTTGAAAGTCAATTACTGAAGCATTTTAGTCAATATAAATATTGTCCTAACTTAATACTCCTAACAGGCACTATTTGCTCATAAGCCTTAAAATGTTCTTTGCAATGAAAGGTTCTTACCTACTTAGTAAAAATGCTTTAAAGTAATTCTTAAATGGTTTGATGCATTGAGTAGTTGAGTACTATGACATGACATTTACTGTTTTTTAATAACTCTACCATTTTCTTAGCAGATGATGCAGAACTGATTATAGCTATTGTAACAATTTAATCATGAAAAACAAATGATGACTAGTTGTAATAGCCTGACCAATTTTCTATGGTTTACAAAACAAGACTTAATAATTGTCTTTAATGTTTTTGAGTGTGTACCTGTATTCTTCAAAAGATAGTGTTTCAGAGATCCTTAATTGGTTTTAATATCTCAATTTTTAGTGGGGCCTCATATTTGAATGTGGCCATGTATCTGTAAGTACTGGCTATTAACACATAGGTATCTGTACATACTGGCTATTAACGCATAAAAAGAATTGTTATCCAATTATAAAAGTAAATTTTGTGGCAAATTTGGGGGTCTTTACTTCAAAAGGAGAAGCTGTACCCTTTCCTTTCCCTCCCGCTGGTGCATGGAACTTGGATGTCATATCTGAAAGAGTTCTCCAAATCCAGGAGCATGAAGACCACATGGCCAGGGTCGCTAAGAAGTAAGCTCGTTGAAGTCCATTTTCTTAGTGACTCCACAGAACCTCTACATGAGCCGTAAACTGCCTACCTCTGTTACATGAGAAAGGAAGACATTTCTATAGTTATTCTGAGTTTTCTTTTGTATGCAACTGAGCCTACTCTTAACATAAGCATATTGTGAGATTAGGAGGTTGTCTTAGTTCTCATTAAATGCCATGTATAAAATTTCTTAAAATATCATGAAAAAGTAAATATATACAGGGTCTGACAGAAAGAAGTAAGGCTTGCTTGGGTGTGGCTGGTAGGGTAATAATCTGTGTGTAATAATTTATAGTTTTAATTTGAACATTTCATCTAAAATGTCATATGGTCTGCTTGAGTGTGATATTGTTATGTTATAGAATTACATGCTTATGATTTTGTAATAAAAGATTTTGCAATAAAAAAATAGAGCTTTATTTGTGCCAGATATACCATTAGATATTGTCCTTGGGGGAAAACTATATAACTGTTTTTTTTAATTCTTTGTGAATGTTGTGATTTATGTGTGAATATACTGAGAGCAAAAAATAGTAAATGGAAATGCTAGGTATTATAGGAAGTATATACTTCAAAAAAATCCAGTTCATTTTAATCATACATATTTAACACATAATTTAGAACTCAGAATGATTTACTTTCTTTTTCAGTTTTCTAATTGGAACCACTATGAAATCATGCCAGTGATGAACACACAGAGCTAATTAATAACTGCACACTAAGTTAAAGATTTCTCTACTAACATAGAAAAGAAACTAAAAATGATCCACTTAAAAGAAAGTCAACACACAAACATTTTTAAATGATTTACATTTAAGTACAACAGAATTCAAATTAAGTATTTACTAATAGATTAGTTTATACATATAGAAATATCTTTTTTGAATGGTGCTTACTCATGATTTTTAAAAAGTGTAAACAACGTAACTAGCACTTACTCTGTGCCAGGCAACGTACATGCTTTTTTCATAACCTGAAAATATCCTATCCAACAGATTCTATAACAATCCCATTTTAAAGATGAAGACCTGGGTCTCAGTTCTTCTCTGAGTGAGTGAAGTGGGGAGGGGCTGGAAGAGCTAGTGGAGCTCTTATGTCTTTTACTAGAAAAGGTGAACTCCTAACCGTTAGGTACACTATCTGCAAAGACAATAATAACAAGATATAGTAGAGGTAGTTTTCTCTTTATGCCTTTCCCATCTCTAAGATCATCTTGCACTTTGATATATAAATATAACTATAATAGGAATTTGGTTTTAATGAATTTACCATATAAAGTTTCAACTAATGTAAGAATTTTTAGAAATCTATGATTTGTGAGTTTGCTTAAGTATGTCTTTACATAACCCTTCGTTAGGATGTTGGCATTTGTTTCAACTCAAACTGGTTATTTTCTACTTGCCTCTGCATTTACAGTAACATAGTAACTATTATAACCGAATTTCCTGGAAAAATATAGACCCAAAGAGAAACCCCATTAGTGCTGATGGAAGTAAAAAGGAAGTGAAGAGGTCTAAGAAAATTATCATTCTTAACTAAAAAATGTGTTAGATAATGTTCAGAATGTTGATTTGAGCAGAGGCTGTGACCTCTGATTGAATCGGTTCATTTTATGCTCTAGATAGAAACAAGAAAAGGAAATGTATTAAAATGTTTCAGGAAGTGTTCTAGCCAGTGCAAAAAATAACTTTTACAGGACAAATTATAGGTTATGGTGGGAATCAGTGAAGCTTGATCTTATAATAATTTTAGCTGCCCAGAACATAGTAAATTTTGTTTTCTTAAATTCAGGGTGACTGATATCATGAGTCCCCATAGATATTCCATAAACTGCGGTTCTAAGTTTAGGATTTAATTTTTCAAGTCTATTTTTATGGAAATGATAACATACATTATTTCTGCATGTTTCTAGTGAATTGGAACATGCCGTAGAAGCAATTCAGTATTTAACAAAAGACATGACTATTTTTTAATTAAATCAGAAACCACACCTTTACTAGTTATCATCTTCATTCGAGAAAGTCTACGTCTACCTCTGTGTTGAAGCAGTCTTACATAAGAATTAATTAGAGATTTATAGGAGTGGCGGAGTTGTTCTAAAATTATTTAATTCATTTGTTCTGTTTACATCCCTGCTTAATTTCTTTTGTGACTTAACAATACAATCACATCATGATCTGCAGCACCACTACCAACTTAGCATTTGCAGACAGTGTTGGTTGGACTGATATTATCAACATTCTAACTTGACTCAAACAACCAGCTGAGTCTAGAATCATCTGAATCAAATGCTATTGTTCTAAATGACTGCTAATAATAAAATACTTATTCATACACTGTGATAGAAAATGTTCAGGATCAAAGCCGCAATATCTTCATAAGGTAGATATTTGTCTACTGTATGGATTTTTTCCCCTATAGGTTAATGTTAAACACAAAAACTTCATTTTACCACATTTCACAAATTATACAGGCCATAGTAAGCTCTACACCAAGCATCTAAAAATTTTGTAACTTCAAAAAGTACATCATTTATAAAAGAATATGGTTAAGAGAGTCAAGACTATAACCTCAAAACGTGAATGATTAATCCACCTTTACCATAATCATAAATTCACAGATGCAAAATATCTTAGGGATACGTTATTCATGAGGAACTATCAAACCATATTTAGCTTTTATATTTTTAAAATCAGAATTGAAAAAATGAGCATTGGTAAAATTCTTTTATTTGATTCTCAATAGATGTTCTGACAGTATTTGGAGGCACTCTTTTATACTGTGAAAACTTAGAATGTTCTATAAGATGTTCCTTTCTCCTCATTGAAATTATATTTAAGATTCTGTTACTTTCTATTCTTTTCTAAATTTTAGATTTCTAATGCAAACTTCCATCAGATCTAAAAATATTACGAAAATTAGATTATAAAGACAACCATGTAATATTTCCAGCTTCCTATAACTATGCGGAATAGTACTAAACTAATTCTCCAATACTGATGCACTTTGCATAAGCTCACAGAAGAATTACACAATTCATAATCAATGCTCAGTTTTTTGACCCAGATATCACTCTTACCTTTTATTTTTAATAGGGCCATGGTTTTTAATAGTAATAACTAACATTATGTAGTTGGTACGATTCTCAAGTACTTTAAGCATATTAACTCAGTGAACTAAATTAGCAAAATTTGGTAACTAAGTCAGTGAATCTTCAAAACAAAAGTAAAGAAAGCATTATTGTCTTCATCATCATTATCATATGGGTAAATAGAAGCAGAGAAACCTTAAATAACTTGATGAAAGTCATACAGGTTTATGTAGTAAAACTCAGATCTGAATACTGGAATCCTATTTTGAGTCCTTGGGGCTAATACTCTTAATTTTACAATAAGAAAATAAAAGTTCAATTATAAAGAGACAACCAACAGTGGACCACAGTAGTGGGGACCACAGCAACTAGAGAAAACATAATTCTTTGAAAGGGGCAGCTGCTAAGCAGCTCCAGCCAACCGTTGTCATATAGACATGTACTAGGTCAGGATTTCATTTTACCCTATTTACAAGCTAATAAGCTAGCCAGTTACTATTTCATGATTCTGGCAAACACAATGAGATTTCTGGGTCAGAGACAAAGAATTTCATTACTCAGGGCACAGCAAGCAGCATAATTATGAGCATATTTTTGTCAGTTCCCCTTCCTTGTCTCATTAGGATGTGTCCTGGCCCAGATTTAACATGTGTGGTTTCTAAATGATGCATGCATAACCACTTAAACAAAAGAAAGCTATTCAGTCACTAAAAATCTCTACTTTATACACCTATAATTGCATAGATTAAGTGACATTTTCCAGACAGCCATGACTTATAAGTCAATAAATTTCAGACTTATTTACAATTAACAACCTTGACAGATTAGGTACCTCTTGCTATACCAGCACTCCATAGCTGAGGGCTCTGGCACTGGGAAATGCCACCAGAGTGATTGCCTGGATGTTTATTATTAGCGTGTTTACAAAGAGATTTCACTACAAGAAAAATCATATATTCATATTAATAGAGGCACAAAAACACTTGACAAAATCCAATTATAACCCATTTATAAAAAAGCTCTCAGTATGCTAGAAATAACCAGGAAATTTCTCAACTTGATAAAGAACATCTGCAAAAAATACCTGCAAATAACTTCATACTTAATAAATAGTAAGAAACTAGAAGGTTTTTCCCTAATATTATGAACAAGAGATCGATGTTTCTGCTCTCTACTCTTATTCAATATTGTACTGGAAGTCATAGCTAATGCAATAAAAAAAGAAAAATAAGTAAATGAATACTGTTTAAAATGAAGGACATAAAATTATCTTTGTTGGAACATAATTTTTTACCTACATAAAAAACCTTGAAGAGTCAACAAAAAAATTCTTCTGAAACTAGTGATTATAAAGCAACATTGTAAAATACACAATTTAAATCTAAAAATCAATTGCTTTCTTATGTATGAGTGAGCAATAGAATTTAAAATTAGCCCTAGCTGGTATGGCTCAATGGATTGAGTGCCAGGCTGCAAAACAAAGTGTCAAAAGTTCGATTCTCAGTCAGGGCACATGCCTGGGTTGCAGGCCAGGTCCCCAGTAGGGGGTGCTCAAGAGGCAAACAAACATCAATATTTCTCTGCCTCTCTTTCTCTCTCCTTCCCACCTCTTAAAATAAATAAAGAAAATCTTTTTAAAAAATTAAAAATGTAAAACAACACTATTTATAAGTACCCTGAAAATCAACAACTTAGACATATATCTAACAAACATGTATAAGATCTATAGAAACAAAACTACAAAATTCTCTTTAAAAAAAACTTACTGTTGTTCAATTACAGTTGTCCCCATTCTTCCTCCATTACTCTCCTCTGCACTGCCCACTCACCTTCTCACACATGCAGTCTTCCCACCCATTATCCTTGTTCTTGTGTCCTTTCTACATGTTCCCTGACTTGACCTCTCTTTCTGTCACCTGTTATCCCCTTCCCTCCTCTCCTCTGGTCACTGTCAGTTTGTTATTTATTTCAATGTCTCTGATTCTATTTTGCTCGCTTGTTTGTTTTGTTGATTAGGTTCCACTTATAGGTGAGATCATATGGTATTTGTCTTTAACCACGTGGCTTATTTCACTTAGCATAATAGTCTCCAGTTCCATCCATGCTGTGGCGAAGGGTAGTAGTTCTTTCTTTTTTCCTCCGGCGTCGTATTTGATTGTGTGAATGTACCACACTTTTTGACCCACTCATTTACTGATGGGCACTTAGGCTGTTACCAGCACTTGGCTCTTGTAAATAACCCTGCTATAAAAATTAGGGTGCATAGGTTCTTTTGAACTGGTGTTTCAGCATGGAATTGCTGGATCAAAAGGCAGTTCCATTTTTAGTATTTTAGGAAATTCCATACTGGTTTCAACAGTGACTGCACCAGTCTGCATTCCCACCAACAATGTACTAGGTTCCCCTTACTTCACAACCTTGCCAGCTCTTGCTATTTGTTGATTTGTTTGTGATGGCCATTCTAATATGAAGTAGTAACTCATCGTTTTAATTTGCATCTCTCAGATAGTTAGTGATGCTGGCCATCTTCTACATGTCTCTGAACCCTCTATCTGTCCTTCTTGGAGAAGTGTCTGTTCAGGTGCTTTGCCAATTTTTTAATTGGGTTGTTTGTTTTCCTGGTGTGGAGTCATGTGAGTCTTTTATATATTTTGGAGATCAACCCTTGTCCATATCATTTGCAAATATATTTTCCCATATGGTTGATTCCCTTTTCAGTTTGCTGATGTTTTCTTCAGCCATGCAGAAGCTTTTTAATTTGATGTAGTTCTATTTGTTTATTCTTTCCATTATATCCCTTGTTCTAGGGCAGAGGTGTCAAACTCATTTTCACTGGGGGCCACATCAGCTTCACAGTTGCCTTCAAAGGGCTGAATGTAATTTCAA
>PVJI01018778.1:0-32649 GCA_004026765.1 Micronycteris hirsuta
AATATGTTTCCATTTTTCAAAAGATTTTATTTATTTATTTTTAGAGAGAGGGGAAGGGAGGGAGAAAGAGAGGGAGAATAACATGGGGTGCCTCTCACACCCTGACCAGGTCCAAACCTGCAACCCAGGTGTGTGCCCTGACAGGGAATCGATCAGGCAACCTTTTGCTTTTTGCGGTGATGCCCAACCAACTGAGCCACACCAGTGAGGGCTATATGTTTCCATTTTCAAAAAATAATAATGAAAGTATGATCAATGGTTTGTAACAGTTATCATTTTAAACTCTCCTAATTGACATATCTGAAGTCCATTGGTCTGGGCTTTATTTCTGTTGATGTTCTCTATTGTACCTAAGACAATCTTATTATATATATGACTGCTGCAACTCTAAAAGCAATCTATAGTTGTTAGGACTGTAAAATGCTTCGACCATTACAGAAAACGGTATGACAGTTCCTCGAAAGAATTCAGGCTAGAGCTAATGCTATGCAGTCTTCATGCTGTCGTCAGGCACAACATACACACAGGTCGAGGGTCATTATTAACAAGAATTGTTGGGATCCTGGCAACAGCAAGACCTTAGCACTGCGCATGTGCAACAACCCTGTAGCAAGTCATGCAACCTTCAAGGGAAGTTGCATCAGCCAACCAGCACTGCGCATGTGCAACAGCCCTGCCGCCAATAAGCTCCCCGTTGCCCATAAAAGGCATATAGTCCCTAGAGCAAGAGGACCAATAAATAAGACCCACGACTCCACCGAGCTTCTCCAGCAACGCCCCTCAGCCAACCAGTATATATACCTGCGATCCTCAAATAAAATTTGCAGCTTGATCAGAATCCTGTCTTGCTGCCATTCTTCGCGCCTCCTGTCCCTCTCACTCCTTCACTAACAGGTTTACCCCAGTTGACTGCCCTGCTGGTCGGGGCAAAGAATGAATATAAATTCTATCTCATGTAATCTTAACTTCAAATCTGGAGAGCCTTTTTTTCTTAAAGATTTACTTATATGCTTGTTTTTACATACAGCCGCATTTTTGTTCATTAGACTATTTTGCAGCATCTTTAAAGCCCCTAGTCTGACAAGTAGGAGTTGTGTCACCTCGAACTGGGTGATAGCATCCCAGTAAATGCAGGGAGCAGTCACTGCAATGGGTAACAAGCACCCGAAGGAGTGAAAGCACCTCTGTCAGCTCCTTCCTATATTACCTGGCTCCAACTGTTTGCTTCTGGATAATTAATTAACTTTTTTTTTCTTTATTTTATTTTTTTTAGAGAGGGGGGGAGGGAGGGAGACAGAGAGGGAGAGAAACAGCAATGTATGGTTGCCTCTCACATGGCCCTCACTGGGGACCTGGCCTGCAACCCAGGCATGTGCCCTGACTGGGAATCGAACCGAGATCCTTTGGTTTCTAGCCCGTACTCAATCCACTGTGCTACACCAGCCAGGGCCTGGATAATTAATTAACTTTTTAATCAGTCACAGCACTTTCTCCATACACTGCACAAGCCTTTTTTTGCGTTTCAGTTGCGTTTTTACCTTTCTTGAAATAATAAAGCATAATATGCTGACAATGTTGCATATTTCCTTCTATCTTCAATATTAAAATGGCTACACAAAAATTCACCAGTTTTGATAAGTTTTTTTAAATGCATGCTGATATGACAGCTGTCATAATACAATCTAAAAAAATTGTTTTGAATTAAGTTAAAGACAACTAAGTGCGACTAGAGCCATGTTATGGAAAAAACCAGATGAACTTGTTGTCCAACCCCATATAAATGGGACATTTTCTGCACCCTCACAAGTCTACCTTGTATTCACTAAGACCTCACTGGAGGACATATTTGGTTATCTGTTGCTATGTAACAAACTACCCCAAAATTCAGTGGCTTAAAACAACCACTGTAGTATATCTCACAACTTTTCAGTCAGTAATTTCAGGACACAGCTGCATGATTTCTCTCTTCCATTTGCAGTCAACTAGGGTCAGTTGGTAGTATTCTAACTGGCAGCTAAGCTAGTCTGCAGGGTCCAACACAGCCTTCTCACATGCCAGGCACTTGATGGGAATGGCGGGAAGACTGGGTTCAGCCGCTCTTCTCCCATGTAGCCTCAGAGCCTTTCCACGTGGTCTCTCCATCAGGGTAGTTGAACTTTTTACATGGCAGCTCAGGCTCCATAGACAGGGCTTGGAAGCTGCCATTCTCTTAAGGCAAGCCTGGAAACTGACACAATGTCATGATCAAAGTGATCAAAGCCATCATGGAGTTTACCTAGGTTCAAGGGAGGCAACACAGACCCTGGCCATTGTCAGAGTAACTTAGACCTCTTGCCACTACTGTTATCTGTCTGATGCTCACCAAGGAGTTCCTGAGGAAACATTCATTTTGTTGTATAACAACATATTTATTAATAACTGAAATAAGCCAAACATAAAAGGACAAATATTGTATGTTTCCACTTGATGAGACACCGAAAATAGACAAATTCGGAGAGACAGAAAAGAGCAGAGATGTTACCAGGAAGTGGGAGAAAGAGGAATAAGGAGTTGTTTATTGATACAGAGTTACTGTTTGGGATGATGAAAAAAGTTCTAGCAACAGATAATAGTGATGGTTGTACAACATGCCAATGTACTGAACACCAATGTACTGAATTATACATTTAAAAAATAGTTAGCCCTGGCTGGTGTAGCTCAGTGGATTGAGCACAGGCTGGGAACCAAAGGGTCGCCGGTTCAATTCCCAGTCAGGGCACACGCTGGGTTGTGGGCCAGGTCCCCAGTGAGGGCCATTTGAGAGACAACCATACATTGCTGTTTCTCTCCCTCTCTTTCTCCCTCCCTTCCCCTCTCTCTAAAAATAAATCTTTAAAAGAACGGTTAAAAGGGCAAATTTTATGTTATGTATATTTTGCCACAATAAAACATCTGTAAAAAAACAAAGCCATACAATGGAAGCAATGTAAAATTTTCTACAAAACAACTAGCCTGACTCATCAAAATGTCAATGTCATTAAAAAACTTAAAATTTTAGGGGAATTAAAAGAGAATAAAGAGACCCAACAGCCAAGTACAATGAGTGACCTTTGATTCAATCTTGATTTGACAAAACAAAAATCTATAAAACCAATTCCTTTTTTTTTGTATGAAGGTCAAATTTTATTTTTCATTACAATTTATAAAATAAATTTTCTTTTGAAAAAATTACAGTGAACATCCCCTTGATAAAATATTACTTTACATTGGTAGTGCTAACTATTTTTTTTTGAAAGATTTTATTTATTTTTAGACAGAAGGGAAGGGAGGGAGAAAGAAGGGGAGAGAAACATCAATGTGTGGTTGCCTCTCAAATGGCCCCCACTGGGGACCTGGCCTGCAACCCAGGCATGTGCTCTAACTGGGAATTGAACCGGCAACCCTATGGTTTGCATCCTGCGCTCAATCCATTGAGCTACACCAGCCAGGGTGATAACTTTTTATCAGATATATACCAGATACATGAACCATAGAAATTCAATATTGGAGAATATTATTCCAAACATTTCATGCACAGTACTTACATGATGGTATAAATGTTCGTTTTGTTTGTGTATTTTTTTATGTGATAAATCAGTATTAATGGAGTATAGAAATACACATTTTGGAATTCTCTATATACTTGTGGTAGCGATAGTAAAATTGTATACATTGGAAAACTCATTAAATTAAAGATATACTTGAATAATAATGGTGGGCTGAATTGCATACAACTTATACCTTAATTAAGCTGTTTTTAAAAATCTCATCTGATTCTTATGAAGGGTTTAATGGTAATTTATTCACACCAACAAATTCTAGATGTCATAAATATGAAAATCTTTTGAATGAAATAGAAATTTACCAAGTACCACTTAATTTTCTTTTTATATGATAAAGTAAATAGTTGTCAAACCTACTAAACCTATGGGAAAGTTCAAGTATGATTGTGCCTATTCTAATGGCTTGTTATTGTGAATATTTCATAGTCTTTTTCTTTTAAACAAACTAAGCTGAGTTAAGGTTGATCACGAGCCTATCAGCTGTAAATATCTTTACTTCATTATTTTTCATATTCATTGTGACAGCCATCTCAGTTTATGTTATAGCATTCAATTGAATTTTGTCCATTGAGCTGCCTTTATTTATCTTGAAAACTGTTTTTATTTGCCCCAATGTATTCCCACGGGAAGGCTTTGTGTCAGGTCTGTTGGGATGTATAAAATACATTCTCGTCTCAACTGAGGAAATTTGAACATAAACTCACTATTAGGAGATATTATGGAATATTTATTAACTTTCCTAGATGTGGTAATGTAACAGGGTGCAGCCAGGAGGAGGGCCCCCTAGAGGGAGATAATTGGCCCACACTAAAGGGCCACACCTGACCCGAATGCTGGCAGCTGTGGCCAATTGTGGGAGGAGCCGGACATGAGACTCGGGGATTTAAATCCAGGCGGAACGCTGCTTAAGCGGTCCTTTTGGGTCTCTTCTGGGGCTAGTATCTCGGGGCCTTTTGGGTCTGTCTCCGGCTCTCTTGGGCTCTTCCCGAGACCACACTGCTTGCGAGGTCTGTCTCCGGCTCTCTCTCTCTGCGGCTCTCTTCAGGTCTCTCTCGGTCTCTCTCTCTCTCCGGGACCACGCGGCTTGGGTGAGAGTCAGGGCCACGTGGATGGTTCTGGGAGCCTGTGTAAAATACGGTACCCCAGGCTGGGCAGTGGGAGAGGGAAGGACTGTGTGTGTTTAAATAAACAATTCTTTTTAGTTCTTTTCCTTTTTGAATCTTTCCTTTGGCGGCAGGCCAAAAAAGCCTGGTAAAGGGGAAAAAACCCCGGGTACAGAAAAAGGGGGGTCTCTTTATCCAGCCCCCCCATTTGTTCTGTAACAGTTTTTTTGCGAGCCAGCCAGGAGTATATTTCTTCTGTAACAGTTTTTGGCGAGCCAGATGGGACTAATTTAATAATTGCCCGTCTGTAACAGTTTTTGGCGAACACGGCAGGATTATAATTGCCCGTTCTGTAACAGCAATGGTATTGCAGTTATATAGGGGAGTATTGTTATCCTCAGGAAATTCCTGAAATATTTAAAGGGTAAAAGCCATAATGTCCATAGCTGTCAAATAGTTCTTCAAATTTAAAAATGCACAGAGAAATTAAAGCACATATAGCAATATATTAGCAATTGTTGAATTTAGTCCTGGCTGGTGTGGCTCAGTAGATTGAGTGCTGGCCTGTGAACCAAAGGGTCGCTGGTTCAATTCCCAGTCAGGGCACCTGCTTGAGTTGCAGGCCAGGTCCCCAGTTGAGAGTGCCTGAGAGGCAACCACACAGTGATGTTTCTCTGCCTCTCTTTCTCCCTCGCTTCTCCTCTGTCTAAATGAATAAAATCTTTTTTTAAATATATTTTATTGATTATGCTATTACAGTTGTCCCATTTCCCCCCCTTTCTTCCCCTCCACCCCCACCCTTTAGTTTTTGTCCATAGGTCATACACATAAGTTCTTTGTCTTCTACACTTCCTATACTATTCTTAACCTCCCCCATCTGTTTTCTACCTACCATTTATGCTACTTATTCTCTGTACCTTTTCCCCCTCTCTCCCCCTACCACTCCCCTGTTGATATCCCTCCATGCCTTATATAAATCCCTTTAACATTTCATATAATAAAGGCTGGGTGATGATGAACTCCTTCAACTTGACCCTATCTGAGAAACACTTTATCTGCCCTTCCATTCTAAATGATAGCTTTGCTGGATAGAGTATTCTTGGATGGAGGTCCTTGCCTTTCATGACTTGGAATACTTCTCTCCAGCCCCTTCTTGCCTGCAAGGTCTCTTTTGAGAAATCAGCTGACAGTCTTATGGGAATTCCTTTGTAGGTAACTGTCTCCTTTTCTCTTGCTGCTTCTAAGATTCTCTCCTTATTTTTAATCTTGGGTAATGTAATTATGATGTGTCTTGGTGGGTTCCTCTTTGGGTCCAACTTCTTTGGGACTCTCTGAGCTTCCTGGATTTACTGAAAATCTATTTCCTTCGCCAGCTCAGGGAAATTCTCCTTCATTATTTGTTCCAATAAGTTTTCAATCCCTTGGTCTTCCTCTTCTCCTTCTGTCACCCCTATGACTCAGATGTTGGGATGTTTAAAGATGTCGTGGAGGTTCCTAAGCCTCTCCTCAGCTTTTTGAATTCTTGTTTCTTCATTCTTTTCTGTTTGGATGTTTTTTCTTTCTGCTGGTCCACTCTGTTGATTTGAGTCCCAGTTTCCTTCTCATCCCTTCTCATTTGTTCAAGTAATTGTGACAATTTTTCGTCGAATTCTGTGAGCATCCTGATTACCCATGCTTTGAACTGCGCATCTGATAGGTTGGCTATCTCTTTGTCACTTAGTTGTATTTTTTCTGGAGCGTTGATGTGTTCTTTCATTTGGGCCATTTTTTTTTTTTCTCATTGCACCTGTTATTTTAAGGGGCGGAGCCTTAGGTGTTCACCAGGGCAGGGTAACCCACGTTGTTGTGTTGTGACGCTGTCTGTGGGGGCGGGGCCGGAGAGAACAATGGCACTTGCTCTGTTCTCCTCACTTCCCCCGCTATGCACAAGCAAGTTGGGCCCTTCTTTGCTGGCTCCAGGGTGAGTGGACGGGCCTGCACAGTTCCAAGTCCCTGTGGGTCTCCCCAGCGAACTCTCCTGTGAGGCCGGGAGTTCCTCCCGCTGCCGCCTCAACCCCCACAGGTGTATTCAATCGGTGGTTTGAGGCTTTATTTCCCTGCGTTGGTGGGCCAAGTGGTCTGTTCCGCCCCCCAGCTTTTCCTCCTGGTTTATCTGCACGAGAAGGAGGGACCGCCCAGTCCACCAGTCTCAGCCCCGGTTTCACCGAGTGCACCTGCCGTGTTTTGGCCAGGCGCCCGCCACGGGCCTCTCCGGGCAGCTGGAGCGTTGCTGGTACCGCTCCACAAACTGCATCTTGCCGAGCGCTCTCCACCCGGCTCCGCCCCGCTTACCGGTCTGGATGAACGTGTCTTTAACTCCTTGGTTGTCGGACTTCCACTCAGTTCAGTTTTCTGTCAGATCTGGCTGTTTTTGTTTTTGTTTTTTTTTTTTTTTAAAGATTTTATTCATTTTTTAGAGAGAGGGGAAGGGAGGGAGACAGAGAGGGAGAGAAACAGCAATGCATGGTTGCCTCTAACATGGCCCTCACGGGGACCCGGCCCGCAACCCAGGCATGCGCCCCGACTGGGAACCGAACCGGGACCCTGTGGTTCCCAGCCCGCGCTGAATCCACTGAGCTACACCAGCCAGGGCAGTTTTTGTTTTTTTTTTTAATTGTTGTTTTTCCTCTTTTGGTTGTGCGAGGAGGCACAGTGTGTCTACCTATGCCTCCATCTTGGCCAGAAGTCACCTAAATAAAATCTTTTTTTTTTTTTTAGAAAAAAGCAATTGTTGGATTTAAATGAAGGATACATATGTATTCATTGTTTTATTCTTTCAACCATTCTGCATATTTGAGAACACTTAACAATTTCAGAATCTTGATATTTCAACACAGAACAGTATTCACAGAGGACACCTGCTGATTGTGCTCGCCCAGCATACATCTGGTAACAGACTCGCATTTATCTTCCAGGCATTGCTCATCCCCAGTGTGTGCTCACTGATGATGACTTTCAGTCAAGGTGCCCTCTCCTTCCCTGAAAAAGATGGGTAGAGGCACAACCCAAGTCAGATCAATCAAAGCTCCTTGGGAAGAATTTCACCTTGGGTAAATTAACAGAAGGCACACTGACAGTCCTTGGAGAGACTGCTCACCATGTCCTGCTACCTAGATCCCTTGAGCTACTCCGTGAGCTTTTTCTTTCTTTCTTTCTTTCTTTTTTTAAGATTTTATTTTTATTTATTTTTAGAGAGAGGGGAGGGGAAGGAGACAGAGAGGGAGAGAAACAGCAATGTATGGTTGCCTCTCACATGGTCCTCATGGGGACCTGGCCTGCAACCCAGGCATGTGCCCTGACTGGGAATCGAACCGGGACCCTCTGGTTCCCAGCCCGTGCTCAATCCACTGAGCTACACCAGCCAGGGCTCCGTGAGCTTTTTCTGAGTGCTGATGTTCAGCTGTTTGTTCAGTGGCTCTATCATCTTTCCAACCACATATCTTTGCTGTTGTTGTCATTAAGACCATAGCTGGTCACTGATGTTTTTAACCAAAGAACCATAGGTGATACGATGTTTTGCCTACAAAAGACATAGAAAAATGGCATAGGCAAAATTTCTACCATGGAAAATCTACTGCTTTTATATGACAGTTTAATATCTTTCAGGCAAGAGACAAATTACAATTGTGGGATGAGCAGTGAACCACAAAACAAAACAAAACAAAACAAAACCAAATGAACAATAAAAAGCTTTCAGAGTTTGAATACATGAACAGTGAAAGAAGCCTTAAATTGACTCCTCCCCTGGAATACAGTCTCACTTTCCTACCAAACCAGGCAATGGTAGTGAAAGTAAGTGGAAAGTAGAAACAGCTTCATCTGCTCTGCTGAGGAGGGAATCTCACAATAATATGGCTGCCATTTACCAGGCACCCATTGTCCCAGGCACTGTGTTAGTCCTTCAAAACCATCAACTCACAGAATTCTCCCAACAGCACAATTATTATCTATTATTTAGCTATATATACTACTCTGATCATCCCCCCACTTTACAGAAAACTGGGGCTCAAGGCTGTTAAATCACTGAGCCAGAGTTCCAGAAGGAAAAGAGGCAGGACCCAAACAGAAGCGTCAGATTGCACCACAGAGTAGCAACTGGACTTGCCAGCTCCCTGGGCCAGCCCCATATTAGCATCCCTGAAGCCAAAGCCCCTCCCCTTCAAGTTTCTGAGCCAATCCGGAGAGAGATCAAAGGATAATTGAGCCGCTCCGCTTATCTCCACCCACTCTGGATCCAACAGCTTTCTTTGCAGACACCTCCCACAGCGCTCAACTACTAGCTGGAGGATCCCCTGAGTCTCCCCTGCTGCCCACAAGAACTGGGTCTGGCTATCCCTAGCCTCCTCTGTGCCACACCCTCCCAATTGATGGCACTCGTTAATCCCCGTTTCGCCGTGTTAACGTCATCCGCCAGAATTAATTTCTCCACTCCCATCTCCTTGACTTACTAAAGCCTAATGGTTAAAAGCAATGGCTTCGGAGCCCGATGCACCTAGGTGCGAGTCCCTACATCACCACTGCCTACCTGTGTGTAAGTTTCCTCATCTTCAGGCTTCCAATCTAAAAATAGGAATGATAACCTTACCTTTTCAGTAGGGTTGTTGTGAGGATACAATGTGCTAAGTTACAGCAAGCATCTGGCACAATGCATGGCACTTTGTAAATGCTCAATAAAGGGTAGTTATTGTTTTCATTACTTTCATTGTTATCCCCTTGCTATAGTTCGTCAAGCCTCTTAACCCTTTCCTGGCCCAGGTTGCCTGTCTTCTCTTTTGTCAAGTTTTGCTTGTTTCTTCCTGGAAATGAATTCCAACCCTGGGAGGGCTTCCGGCTCACTGGTGGGTCTTATTCGTTTAGACAGATCTTCGTGAAACAAAATTTAGTCTGCCTGACTTTTTCATGACACTTATTTCCAGGTGGAGTTTTGCTGCATGCCCAGCCATTTTGATCTAGAACTTGAATGCCGGTGATAATGCTTCTGAGAGAACAAATGAAGGGGGTCGTGAGGTGGGGGCAGGATCCTGTGCTTGCTGTGAGTCATGCACCAACTTCTCCCCTCTGAACTTCAGTTTCCTCAGCGATAAGATGGAGAGCCTTGCTCTTAACTTTCAGAGACGTACGGAGAATTCCATGAGATAATGGCTGGAAAGTCCTTGTGCCTAGCGCAGAGTAAGCATGCGTAATGTCAGTTTCCTTCTCTCTGTCAGACCATCACCGTCTGGAAATACTGCCGCCAGTGTCCTAAAAGAGGGGTCCCACCCCTAAGGAAATAGCAGGGCTCCTCCTCTCCTCTTACCCCTTCTACCTCTCCGTAGTCCCTCCTTTTACTTCTCTGAATTGTAATCGTTCTGAAGTTGGGTGTGGCGTAAATCAGGACAAAGAGACTGTCCCTGGGACTCAGCCAGGCCCAAAGTGGCCTTGCTCAGATGCCATTTGGCCAGAAGCCAGACTTGCTGTTTAGAAAAACACATCCATTCTGGGCACCACTACCTAAGGGAAAACTATGAGAAGCTTCAAAAATAGCGGTAAAAATGATTAACGAGTTAGAAAATTGGGCCTCTGAGGAAAAACTACAGAACCTAGATTGTTTATGTGAAGGAAGTGAAGGCAGGAGGGCCAAGGCTGGGCACTGCTGAGAAACAGTTTTGAAAGAGTCAGAGCCAAAGAAAATACAAAAAAAATAGACTGGTGAGTCTATTTTGTAGACTAGGAGGCGTGAGTGGCAGGGCAGTGGAAGTATCGTGGCAGGTCCATTGACACAGGGGCCTGAAGTTCAGTGACCTCTTCAAGAAAGAGAATGCAAAATTATCAACACAAAACTGCTGTGCCCTTCCGGGGCTTTGGAAGGGGTCCGTTTGGAAGGGGCGCTGAAGTTTAAGCTCTGTTGCTTTCACAATAAATTCACCTCTAATTAAGGGTACAAAAAGTAAGCTGGTAACAGGTTTGGGAAATGGTCAGAAAACTTGATTGTTCCGCAAACTCTACCTGGAAATGCCTTCTCTCCCTCCTTCCCCAAAGGCCTCTCTAGTCTATAAAATGCAATACAAGCCTGCCCTCCTCTCAGAAGTCCTACCAGATACAGCTTTTCCCCGCCACAGTGGTTTGGTGCTACATCTTCACATGTGTCCCTATCATACCCTGTGGTAATTTGTACCACTCCACTCTTTGTTCATTATCTATTGCTGCATAACAAATGTCTCCAAAATGTAGTAGCTTAAAATAACATGCATTCATTATTTCACAGTTTCTGTGGATGAGGCATGCAGGCATGGGTTAGCTGAGGCCTCAGTTATCTTAAGGCTCAGCCAGAAAAAAAATCTGTTTCCTAGCTCACATGATTGCTGTCAGGATTCACTTCCTCACAGGCTGTTAGACTGAGGCCTTAGTTCCTCAGGAGCTGCTGGCCAGAGTCCTCCCTCTGTTGGGAGGAGCGTTGGACCACCTGCCACCTAGGCCTTTCCATTACAGAAGCATGGCAGCTGGCATCATCAGAACAAGCAAATGAGAGGGCAGGAGCAAGCATGCTAGCAGGGTAGAAGTCACCGTCTTTTGTAACCTAATCATAGAAGTGACATCCCATCAATTTTGTCATATTCCATTCATTAGCAGTGTTTCACTAGGTCCAGCCCATATTCACAGGTAGGGAATTACAGAAGATCATAACTACTAGGAGGTGGGGATCATCCAGAACCTTGTCAGAAGTGCCTACCACAGCTGTCACTTCTTCTATTCTGTCTTATATCACTACCTGTTGTCCCACCCGTCTCTGCCACTCCGTTATGAGCTCCTTGAAGACAGGGACCACATTTCACTCATCTCTTAGTGCCCCCTAGAGCCTACCTAGCACAGGCATCTTGGACTTGTTACGTGAATGTAACTACAAAGGTACGTTCAGATGTTTACAAGTTAGTGCAAGGATGAATTGTGTATAATAGCAAACTTCCCCTTTGAAAACAACAAACCTGTAAGCTACCTGAATGTGCAATGGTAAAGGACTGACTAAATACATTATGTTACAGTCACACAGTGGGTGTTCTGAAGGCAGTAAAATGAAACATGTTGGACAGTAGTAAATGATAGGGAATGATTCTTAGAATCATGTACATTATTTTATTTATTTATTTTTTAATTTTTCAAAGATTTTATTTATTTATTCTTTAGAGAGAAGAGAAGGGAGGGAGAAAGAGAGGGAGAGAAACAGCAATATATGGTTGCCTCTCACATGGTCCCCACTGGGGACCGGGCCTGCAACCCAGGCATGTGCCCTGACTGGAATCAAACCGGGACCCTTTGGTTCCCAGCCCGCGCTCAATCCACTGAGCTACACCAGCCAGGGCTAAGAATTGTGTACATTATTTTAATATTATACAACATTGCACATAATTTCTTGTACATTTGGAAAGGAAGTTACAAAGCAGTGTGTGTATTTAACATTTTAATTATATTTTATTGATTATGCTATTGCAGCTGTCCCAATTTTTCCACCTTTGCACCCCTCCACCCAGCACTCCCCACTCCAGGCAATCCTCACACCATTGTTCACTGCCATAGGTCATGCGTAGGTTCTTTGGCTACTCCATTTCCTATACTGTACTTTACATCCCCAAGGCTATCTTATAAATATCTATTTCTACTCCTTAATCCTCTCACCTCTTCACCCTTTCCCCCACATCCCTCTCCCATGTAGCAACCATCAAAACCCTCTCCATATCCATGATTCTGTCTCTGCTCTTCTTGTTTTGATTAGTTTTTTAGATTCAATTATTGATAGGTATTTATTGCCATTTTATTGTTCATAGTTTTGATCTTCCTTTGCTTAAATGTAAATCCCTTTAACATTTCAAATATTAATGGTTTGGTAATGATGAACTTCTTTAGTTTTTTCTTGTCTGGGAAGCTCTTTATCTACCCTTCAATTCTAAATGATAGCTTTGCTGGATATAGCAATCTTAGCTGTAGGTCCCTGCTTTATGATTTTGAATATTTCTTGCCAATCCTTTCTTGCCTGCAAAGTTTCTTTTGAGAAATCAACTGACAGTCTTGTGGGAACTCCCCTGTAGTAATAACTAACTTCTTTTCTCTTGCTGTTTTTAAGATTCTCTCTTTATCTTTAAACTTTAGCATTTTAATTATGATGTGTCTTGGAATGGGCCTCTTTGCATCCATCTTGTTTGGGACTCTCTCTGCTTCCTGGACTTGCATGTCTATTCTCTTCACCAAATTAGGAAAGTTTTCTTTCATTTTTTTTTTCAAATACATGTCCAATTTCTTGCTGTTTCTATTCTCTTTCTGGTGCACCTATGATGTGAATGTTGGACCACTTGAAGTTGTCCCAGAGGCTGCTTATACTATCCTCATTTTTTTGGATCTTTTTTCTTCTTGTTCTGATTTTTCTTCCTTATGTTCCAAATCATTGATTTGATTATTGGCTTCATCAACTCTACTGTTGTTTACCTGTAAACTCTATTTCAATTTGTGTATCCTCTGTTTCTAACTGGATCTTTTTTTTTTATGCTGTTGAAGTCTTAAGTTCCTTGAGAATCCTTATAACTGGTGTTTTGAACTCTGCATCTGATAGATTGCTTATCTCCCTTTTGTTTAGTTCTTTTTCTGGAGTTTTGATGTGTTTTCTCATTTGGGCCATGATTTTTTTTTATTAAGATTTTATTTATTTATTTTCAGAGAGAGGAGAAGGGAGGGAGAAAGAGCAATGTATGGTTGCCTCTCACATGGCCCCCACTGGGGACCCGGCCCGCAACCCAGGCATGCGCCCCAACCGGGAATCGAACCGGGACCCTCCGGCTCCCAGCCCGTGCTCAATCTACTGAGCTACACCAGCCGGGCTCATTTGGGCCATGATTTTTGTCTCCTCATTTTGGCAGCCTCCCTGTGTTTGTTTCTATATATTAGGTAGGGCTGCTATGACTCTGTGTCTTGGTAGTGTGGCCTAATGTAGTAGGTGTCTTGTAGGGTCCAATGGCAGAGGTTTCCCTATCACTAAAACTGGGTATTTGAGGTGTGCCTTTTGTGTGGGCTGAGTAGACCCTCTCTTTAATTGAGCCTTGATTGCTTTTGGCAAGTCAATGGGAGGGATTTGTCCAGGCCAGTCACCAGCAAGTATTGGCTGTGACCACTTACCACAAAACTCCACCTCCATAGAGGATCAGCTGTGTGGGGACAGGGTAGTAGTGCTCCAGTGTGGTCTGTAGCTGTCCACTGGGTGGACAGGTTCTGGGGTTTCCTGGGTGGTGCAGACCAAGGTCAGCCCCCACCTGTGGTTTTCCTGGGGCCACCCTGCCTGAGCTATAAAGCAATCTGATAAGGCTGCTACTTGTGCTGGGCTTGGAGATTCCCAGGCAAAGCCAAGCTGTGAATCTAGGCTGGTTGGTGCTAGGGCTGGGCCTGGGGCCACTTAGCAAGAGCTACAGAGGGTGAGGGCTCACTGAGGCTGGCTGTTGATTATTTTAGGAAGTTGTTAAGCATGAGCCAAGACCAGCCATTCATATGGAAAAGCCACTTAGATGGGCCCATAAGTTTGGTGGGGTAGAGCCGCAGGGGATCTCCAGGTTGGGCAAACTTTGTAAGCCAGGTTGATGGAATCCCAGATATGGCACCTCCCTGCTGGTTCTGTGGCTCTGTTGGGAGAGGGTTCAGATAAGGGACAATGACCTCTGCCTGCCTTTCTATCTTGGAGAAAGCTGTCCCCCAGCTCTAACCTTGATGCAAGACACTACAGTTTCTTCCTGTATGTCACTGATATCTTTCAAACTGCTGCACTAGTGCTGGAGCTCACAGGGAGTGAGTCTAAGTAAGTCTGTGTGTGGGTTGTTTTAGAGGAACTTCTTGGGACTCCGGAAGTTTCTTCCACCAACTCAATCCCCACTGGTTTTTGCAGCCAGAAGTTATGGAGACTTATCTTTCTGACACTGGAACACTGCCTAGTGTGGGACTCTTTGCTCCCAAGATATCCCTCTTGAATTTTTATCCCCTACACGTGGATGTGGGACCAGCCCATTCCATGTCTCCACCCCTTCTACTAGCCTGGATGATGTGGTTTCTTTAATTTCCTAGTTGTCAGAGTTCTATTCAACTCAATTTCTGATGGTTCTGAATGATGGTTGTTTTCTATTTAGTTGTAATTTTGATGTGGTTGTGGGAAGACAAGGTCTGTATTTACCTATGCCACCAACTTGAGTGGCAGTCCCCTCTATATTTAATATTTTTACAAAATAAATATACATACAGAAAAAGTCTGGAAGGATTTAATCAGTTTTGAATGGTCATGAGGTTCAGATAAACCAGTTTTAAGTTGCTTAAACAAACAGGTATTTTGATTTTTGTTTTTTGTTTGCTTGTTTGTTTTACTCTTTGTAACAAGATGTCTGGAAGTAGGCAGCCTCTGGCCTTGGTTCTCTCTGGCTCAGTATCACCAGTTTTTTCGGCCTTCCCCTCATTCTTGTCACCCCACTGTCACGAGCTGGCTGCCTCAGCTTGGGCATGACACCCACATTCAAAGCAAAAAGAACAGGTAAGGGGAAGCCCCAGTCATGGCTGACTCTTTACTGAGAAAACTAAGGCTTTCCCAGAACCCCCTGGTGTCCCATGGACACCCACAGCTACAAGGGAGGCTGGGGACACAAGAAACAGAAATTTCATGACTGGCTCAGAATATCATGATTTATACCCTAGTTACACTAGCACTCAAATGAACTTGGAGCTCTCTTAGCAACGAAAAAGGGAGGACTATCAGGTAGGCAATTAGCTGCTGCTCCCTTTAGACAGGACATGGTGCTGCCCACTTTGTCACAGAGTCACCTTATTCCTTCTAGTCTTATACCCAGATTGCTTTACTCAATTAATCACCTGCTAGCTACTGAAGGCATCTGAGCTTTCAACACATGAATATAATATAAAAAAGTGTGAAAAAATTGCTAATTGTCCTCCATTATCCATTATTTCCTTCTTCCTTCTAATAATAAAGTAACCCTCTCCTCAAGATATATCAGGGTAAATGGCTGCCCAGCTCAAAATCATATTTCCCAGCCTCCCTTGCAGCACACTGGGTGTGACCATACAAGTACTCACCATTGGAAATTGAATAGAATTGATATGAGCTTCACTTCTCCTACATCATTTCTAAATAAATACATACATGCATGCATGCATATATACATATATACATAAATGTTGTTAGCCATCTGCTTCCTCTTTTTTCCCTTTTCCACAGGCTGGAAATTTTGAGGTAGAGGTGGAGAGCTGGCTTTACCAATGTTCTAGGAGAAGGCAGAACGACAACTTTCTTTGATTCTTTGATCAACAGTCAAGTTCTGGGAAAGGACAAGATTCACGTAAGCTCTGGGAATCCCTCTAACAAAAACTTCTAGTTTCTCCAGGGCAGAATTGCCTGGAGGGCTTGTTAAAACACAGACTGCTGGGGCCTTCTCCAAGAATTTCTCGTTCAGTAGGCGTGGGGTGAGGCCCAGGAATCTGTATTTTAACAAGCTTCCAGCTGCTGATGCTTCTGGTCCAGGACCACACATGAGAACCACTGTTCTGTAGTAAACATGTCAAATGACTCAGCTTCGGTTACCTTCTATCCCTGCGTGTTTCCACTCCGAGTCTCAAAGTCCTGAGAAAGTCTAGTGTATCCAGAGCTGAGTCACTGCTGTGGTCAGAGAGGTAGAGTCTGGTCCGGTGATTGGCAGCCCTGTGAGTATCACAAAGTGTGGGGGTGGGAGAGAAGTTCCCCCCAAAAAGGAATGACAGACACCCAAAAATAGATGTCCTCAAAGTGGTCATTGGCCAAGCTGAATTCACAGCTCTCTCCAAGTGGAGTAAGATCTGTGGCAACAACTTTTTCTTTCAGGATAGAAAGTTCCAGAAGAGGAAATTTAAAAAAAAGAGGAAGTATGTGGACTCCTTTGAACCATTATCTCTATTTAAACCTAATTCAATTTTCCTGCCCAGGAGAGGAGATTCCTCCCTTCTGGAAGCTGGCAGTCAATTTCACAGCTGCCTTGGTGGCTACAGAAGCCTGAGGAGGCAATAGAGCCCCTTGGACCAGCGAGGCCACTGCCCAGGCTAGTGTGTCCCTGTGCGTGCCGTAACTTTTGTCAGCCTCAGAGAGAGTGTCGCTAACACATAGTTCCTAAAAAGCCTGAAAGTTCATTTTTTTGCATTACATTTTATATGCTCACAATGAATTTTCTCTTTCAGAGAAACTTTGTAAAGAAGAAAAAAAAAGTTTGTTAATCTAAGTAACCAAAGCTGTAGTTGTATAAGTCTGGATTGTTATCTATCAAATTTTCTTAAAATGAGGCCTGCCTGCACTATAAACCAACATGGTGATTTAACATAGCAACGTGGAATGTGTTAAGAATGTCATGTTAATATTTACACAGTAACCAACATAATACACCATATTAATAGCATAAAGGACCAGAAATAAACACATGATTATCTCAATAGATACCTAATAAACATTTGACAAAATCTGGCACCCTTTCATGATAAAAAATGCTCACCAAACTAGGAGTAAAAGGAAACTTTCTCAATCTGACAAAGGGCATCTACAAAAACCCCACAGCTAACATCATACTTGGTAGTAGAAAACTAAAGTTTTTCCCTTAAGGTCAGTTTTTAATATCAATGATTGCCAAGAGCCAGGGGAGAGGAAAATAGGAAGTGACTGCTGATGGGTTCAGGGCTTCCTTCTGATGAAAATGTTCTGAAATTAGGTAATACCCGTGGTTGCACAACCTTGTGAATGAATATACTTAAAACCACTGAACTGTACACTTTAAAATGGTGAGTTTCATGGTATATGAACTATATGTCAAATAAAGCTGTTATTAAAAATATATGTATTCACACTGGGACAACTTGTGATGCTATGTAGTTAGAAGGGGGAAAAAAATCCCACAATTCATGGAAGCTTGCTTGATACAGAAGGAAAAATTATTTATCAGCCTAAGAATTTAATTTGGTTGAAGAAAATTTCCCCATAATTTTTTAGTGTACTTGGCCCTTTATTTTGAAGGGCACTTTAATGACGGTTCTATAGGGCAGCTTCAGCCTGAAGTTTAGCTTGGGGTCTAGTACGGAGAGGAAAGTATTTGGCACCAGAGAGTAAGAGAAGCTTTGGAGTAGACTGCTGGAAGCTAGAATGGGGCCTGGAGAAGCTGGAGGAGATGGTAGCAAGCTGATTCCCAAGCAGGGATGTAGCCAGAAAAAAACTGCTCTCGGCTATAATGGCCCATGAAACTTTAGTGACGTCTTATGTACAAGTTTAAGTTGGTTCCAATACTGTGCTGAATTTCTCCCTCCGTTTCTCCAAAACTTCAGTAGGACCAGAGTGGCAGGGACATTGGGGGAATGAAGGAATCAGGAATGCATCCAGAAGGGGTTGAGAGGGCCTGCAAGAAAAAAATGGCATCAAAGGAGCAAGAGTAATTGAGAAATAAACTCTTCCCGGGCTAGCGAAGGGGATCGCCCTACCTTCACTCCAACCCTTGCCAGAATCACAGGAATTGGGGGGAGAGGGCTGGAGATCAAGTTAAGGATGGTTTTGGTTCCACGGAAATTTTTTAAAAGCCCAATTCGAAATTAAGGAAATTTTATTATTTCTCATAACAAGAAGTTCTAAATTAGATGAGTTCTAGGTTTGGTTAATTCAGCAGTTTAACCTGCTATCTGCAGTTTGCTAGCTTTTCTTCAGGCCACGGTAAAGCCTGCCGCCCTGTTTGCATATCAAAGGGAACCCATGTATTTTGGTTGCTAATATCAGAAATCCAGCCTAGACTGACTTAAAGAAAATGAGAGCCCCCAGGGACTTCCTGGATCCAGGAGGGCATCAGAGCTCTCTGTCCCTCTTTCAGGTTTATTTGATTTTGCTTGGCTTTACTCTGCCAGGCAGCAAGATGGCTGCTGGCAGGCCTTCAATGCCATGTAAATCATGACTGGGGCTGGGGGTTGGGGGGAGGGGGTGGGAGAGAAAGAGAGATTTTCTTCTAATGTTCCAATGACAAAATTCATGAAGGGATTCTGATTAAGTCACAGGACCATCCCTGGACTAATCACTGGAAACAAAGGACGAAGAACTTGGATCAGCCAACCTTGGATCGTCTGTCTACCCCTGGGACTTGCGGCCAGAACCACCAAAACCATAAAGACTGAACTGAATTGGGGGGAGGAGGAATGATTTCGCATAGGAAAACAGGCTGAGTAACTAAAATGTGTCTGCTACATCCCAGAAGACTATAGGACATGAGGACCCCAGGATTCCAATGCAAACTGAGGCTTAATTAGGCACCTTCTTAGAACTATGCCAGAATGAAGGAGTGAAAGAAACTGGAAAATTTGGAAGGCCTACTTTGTGCTTGCCCAAGGTCACAGAGCTAGGACATGGCAGAGCCTGAATTTAAATTCATGCCTTTTCAGTTCCAAAGTGCATGTATTTAGCACTGGGGGAAGTGAGCAAAGGTGGAGGGGCCAAGGCAGAGAGGAGCCGTACTACTGTGTGGAGAAAGAGGTCCAGCAAGTCCCACGGAGAGCACTCGGCCCAACCTGGGAGTATGAATCAGGAAAGGCTTTCCGGAGGAGGAGACGTTTGCTTATTGATTTTAGAAAGAGAGAGGAAGGGAGAGAGAGAGAAACATCGGTTTGTTGTTCCAGCTATTTATGCATTCATTGGTTGATTCTTGTATGTGCCCTGACCGGGGATTGAACCCTCAACCTTGGGGTATGCTCTAATCAGATGAGCCAGGGCTGGAGGAGGAGATACTCGAACTGAGGCTTAAAGGACTATAATATTTTGTCAGAGGAGTCAAGGAGAGAAACAAGAAAAGCAGTGGTCTGCATAGGCAGGGGAGGCCACGGAGTCCAGTGTCGTTTTTGGACAGTCACTGTCTCCATGGGGTGGGGACTTTCTCGTCCTGTCTCCTCCTAGCTCTGCTCCACGCGATTGCACCATAACAAGTCATCACATTTCTGACACAGTTGCTCACTTGTGGGGTTTCCAGAAACATTCTCATAGTGGTTGGGACAGTGGCCTGCGTTCTGACACCTATCCTCTGTGTAACTATTGGCTAATCACTTCCCCTCTTTGGGATGGAGTTATCCACTAAATTGTAGTGGGCAAATTGACTGTGATGGGTGTGCACTTCTGTGACTGTACCAGAAACCATTGAATCGTGCATTTTAAAGAGGTGAATTGTGTGGTATGTGAACTATACCTGAATGAAGCTTTAAAAAAAAACAAAAAAACTAGTGACCTAGGTGATGGGGAAGCTTACCCTAAGGGCTGCAGGGCTAGTGCAATCAAGTCTTTGCTACTTTGTAGCCAGGTGACCTTGCTACTTTTTTTTCATTTTATCTCTCTGAACCTCATTTTCCTCACTATAAAAAGGGAACCCCTATCTTGTTTAGGTGGTTAAGGAAGAGGATCGGTCTGGAGTTGGAATGCTAAGTTAGAATTCTGGCTCTGTGACTGACAATCTCTCTGTGCCTCCCCTTCCTCGGCTCTTTAATGGGGGTAATAGTGGCCACTTCATAGCATTGTTAGGAAGATTGAGTTGATACCCGTAAAGTTCTGAGAACTGTTCCTGGCAAGTGGTTCAATAGTTCCATAAAAAGAGTAGCTAATTTATTATATCTATTCCGTTTCCTGGATTCTATTTGGGATCTTCTTGGCAGGGCGTAACTGCGCATGCAAGCCTACTCCTGGACTTCCCAAGAACTGAGGGTTTCCCACACCTGAGCCCTAGCCCCAAGGGAGTGCCCAGTCTGGGGGGACTCCCAGCCCTGGGAGCCCTGCCAGCCCTGCTCTTCTTCCCTGAACATGCCTTTCCTCCAGGAGTGGGCTTCAACCATCCCCAGCCATAACGGAATGGACAGGGGTGGACCCCTCCCCCAAGCTGGACCAGTCAACTTCTCTTTCCTAAAAATTTAGAATTAGGGCTCTGAGATATGTTAGCAGGTGGTGCTGGAGCTGAGAGGTGCCACAGCTCCAGGTGGGCCATTAGGTACCACGTGAATGGGGAGGCCTGACAAAGAATGCAAGGGACCCTGTAGCCTCAGAGGGAGAAGGAAAGAAGCATTCTACTTTGAATTGCGGTGCATTTCCATTCAGTCTTTCAGCACATTTATTGAGTACCTGCTATGTGCCACCCCCAGGGATACAGCAGTGAATTCCTGCCCTCGAGTATAATGGGACATCACTGAAAGGTTTTGTGCGGAAAACAACACAATCTCATTACATTGTACACAGTCACTCCGACTGCTTGGAGACTGGGTTGTGGGGGACAAGGAGAGAAGCAGAGAATGTCACCGCAGTGCAGGCAAGAGATGACAATGGCTCCGACTAGGGTGCTGACTGGGACTAGAGAGGGAGTGGTGAGGGTGAGTGGGAGTCTGCGTCTATTCTGAAGTTTCCAGTTCTTGGTTCTAGTTCCTCATGAGACCTGTCTACTTCCTGCCCCTGAGTTCATCTAGATTTCCCCCTTCTCCCTCCCCCAAATGTCTTCATCGCCTGGGCTAGGGGTGCGAGAAGGAACCTGCTGTTTGTGTCGAGGCCTCTCTGACTAAAACACCTCAGCTCTTCAGGCTGGTGCAGTCCATCCCGCTCCAGGACATGACCGGTTTCCTTTCCCCGTGTTACGGAAAGTGTTTTTTCTTATTACGCTTCTGAGCAGTAGATATAGGAAATATCAACCTCCTGAGGGAAACTTTCCTGTGGAGAACTTTCCAAGGAAGCAGTCAAATAGTATTTGTTTTATGATGTGGGAAAAACACAATTCCAGCTTTGAACTGGTATATGCCTGCAGCATCAGATAAAGAGAATGGATAATAGAAACTGCTGCTAAAATGTGTAGCTAACTATGTGCCAGGGCTAAGATATATTTAAAATATTTCAAACACTTAGTATACACAAATATATAAAATATAACATATATTAACTCATTGAAGCCTCAGGGCAACCCTGTGAGGTAGGCTATCAGCATTCTTATTTTTGCTCCTATTTTACAGATCAGAAAACTGAGGCACAGAAAAGTTGTGTCTAAAGTCACAGCACCAGTGAGCGGTGGATCTGTGATTCCCGGCATTCAGGCTCCATACTCGCAGCCGGCGTTTCTCAGCCGGGAACACTAACGGCATTTGGGGTGAGATGACTTTTTGTTGTGCAGGACGGTCCATCCCACCCATTGTAGTGAGTTTAGTATCCATGGCTTTACATACATGAACTCAGTTTAACCCGCTCCACAGCCCTATGAGTTAGGCACTGTTATTCTCATCCCCGTCTCACAGAATAGGGAGCTGGGACCCAGGGCAGCTTGCCCTAGATGACCCAGCTCATAACAAGGGGAGTCAGCATTCGAACCCAAGCACTCTGATGCCACATCCTGTGCTTGTAACTACTCTGCTATCCTACCTCACTGTGAGTTAAGAGACTAGATGAAGGCATGGAACACCCTGGCCAAATGGCACCTTTAAGTAGAGTCCAGCAGGTATTTCAGAGTGGGCTCAGGGCTCAGGGAGCCAATCCAGTCTGAAAAGGCGAAGATGGGCAGGACCCAGTGACCCTTTCCTTATGCAAGACCGATCAACAGGTAAGGGGGGGGGGTGGAATTAGACAAAGTCTAACCTGTAAATGACACAGCCCAGGAACTGGGGATAATCAGGAAATAGGAATTGGGAATCCACACCACTTTGAAGCCAAAAAAATGTCGGGAACACCGGACTGCTGAATGAGTGCCTTGTCAGCTCCTCCTCCTGCAACTGTTCCGCCCCTTAAAGGTGTCAGGCTGCCTGGGACAGCCTAGACGTGCCTTTGCCTGGAACGCTGCACCTTCACATGCCCAGCTGTGCTCACGCATGGCGAATGGCCGGGGCAATAGGCACTGTTTAGGACAAAACCATTGGTAGCTGATAAAGCCAAGAGTCAAGTCTTCTGGCTCTATAATCCCCCTTCAAAACTAATTCAACAAAAGGCCAGAGGGCTGGGGATATCAGGGCCTGCCCTCTCTGACCTTACACCTTCAAGCCAACTGCACCTCACAGGCTGTGGAGTCCAAAGAGCATTATTGTGAAAAGGGTAGTGGGCCATCACCCAGGACATCACCTCACTCCCAGTCCAACCTTCTCTCCCACTGAAGGTCAGCCGTGGCCCTGCCCCTGCCCCTTCACTCTGTCTTCCCTTTCCTGCCCTGTCGCAGGCCTTTGAACTCGTGAGGGATTCTGACTCAAACTCTGCCCTAGAGGAACCCTCTTTCTCCCGCCCACTTCAGGAGGAACTCCCCATCCAAGCTCAAGTCATTAGGGCCTATGCCTTAGTCAGCAGTCACTTGTTTGCAAGGAGAAGAAACCCACTCCCACTGGTAAAAGGGAAGAAGTTTTTATGAAAACCCAGGGGTTTCACGGAACCCAAGGCAATCATTGCAACCATGAAATAGGAGGTGGCGACGGGACCCTTCCCTGCTTCCGTTTCTGAAGAGGTGCCAAGACATGGGTACCTTCCCCCAAAGTGAAGGCGAGGCCTCCTCCCATGCAGAAGTCACAAAGGAGAAGAGTAGAAGCGGTTTTGCCACTCTTGGAGCTCTTGAGCAGATCAAAGACATTAAAAGGTGGTGAGAGTATGGAAAAGGAAGAGGATTTGGGGAAGAGCCATCTTTGCAGAGAGCTGTTGTCCGCACAGTGTCCCCATCCCCCAGGGTGGGAAAGGAATGAAGGGGAGGGGTGTCCCCTACGTTATTTCAAGCCCAGGGAGGCAGTTCTCCGATGACAGGCTGTGTCTCCACACTGTGGCCCTGGGGCTGACTTTCCCCTAAGAAATCCTGAAGATGAGAGTTAGGTCAGCCACTTTTTGGCAACACATATCAAGAACTTCCCATGTGCTAGCCCCTGTCCTATGTGCTTTTTATGCATTAACTCATTTAATTCTCCCAATAACTCTGGTTCATTAGTAAGTGCTGTCTCTTGAAGCCGAATGTCCTCATTCACTGACATATTGTAAGTATTCTCCCACATCAGTCAATGTTGTTCTGCCCCGTGGCTGCACTCTCTTCTCCTGCACAGCCGTAAAGCTTCACGGTTACACACGTGGACTCTGGAGTCAGACTGCCTTTTCCAAGTCCCATCTCAACCAATTATATATTTTACAGGACCATTTTAATTAAGGAAATGTATGTATGTAACCCAAGGATTGGCAGCCTGGATGATCCCTACGTCTCTGGCCCAATAGGGTCACTTTTAATTCAGTAATTTCTTGAACACCTAGCATTTTCCAGAAACTGGAAATACAGCAATGAGGCAGATGTAATTTTCTGCCTTCTCAGAGTTTATATTCTAGTAAGGGAGACAGACAGTAACAAGTAAAAGTGCCAAAGAAGAGGAACGAAAATAATGCAAATATAATTTCAGCGAAGGGGGAAAAGCAAGGGGCTGCTAAGATGGAGAACGTTTAATAAAACCGTCTTGGACTTTCAGACCCTGGGGAGTGGGAAACGCAGGGTCCCTCCCAGTATCTCTAAGGACACGGTGGGGCGTGGGGGACTTGCATCTCAGGCTTCTGGTCTGCTTGGGCTCCACCTCCCTTTTCTTGGATTCTTAACTCTCTGTCATCCTATGGGTTCCTGGGATGAGCAAACAGGAACTCGAGAATCACAATGCTGCTTGGTCTTGGCCTAATTCCTCCTCCTCCCAAGAAATGTTTAGCCAATCAAGTCCGGGCAAGTCTTTGTGGGCCCATGAACTGTTCCCTTTCAAATGCAGGGCCCTTTGGGGATGGCCTCATCCCAACCTCTCCCACCCATTTTACAGGCAGATCAACTGAGTTTCATCTCCTTCACTAATTTTCTAGAGAAATGTACGTTTCTCCTCCGAGTTTGAAAGTTGTCATAATAAAATACGTGTTCAAAGAAACAGATGTCCATCTGAAGTTTCATGAAAAGTGTATCTCAGGCTTCTGAACTGTCACCATGTTGGGACACGTCTGCGTTCCCGAGCAACAAGTGGCATGGCCAAGGGGACTGAGTGAGATGCATAGAAATGGGTGTCTCTGAAAAGAGAAGTGGCAGCCGCTGAGAGGAAGAACAACATCCTCAATTTTCAAGATATTTACAAAATGTGTGTGTGTTTTTTTCTCTCTGAGTTCCCTCTTCAAGGAAATTATCCCTCCCCGGTTCCAAAAAACTCCCTGGCACACCCTCTTCACCTTTTCTGTTCAAGAGACAAAAACTAAGGCAACCGTGAGACACCTGTAGATCAGTAAAAACTTATACTAGTTATAGTGGTCAGTGCTAGTGAAGATATGATAAAACCAGTACTTACACAGTTTGCTTGTGACTTGGTAACTGGCACGATCCTTTAAAAAGCAATTTGGTAAAACATCTCAGGAGGCAGCAATTCCTCTCTGGAGCACCACCCTAATGAAGTTACATAAAAAAGAAAAAAGTAAAGTAGCCAGACCTTGGAAATGGCCTATGCACCAAAGGTGTTTTGAGTGTGTGCTTTCTGTAGGTTTCCATGTTTTACACCTGACAGATTATTTCATTTAATCCTCAAGGGAATTCTGTGCAGTATATGCTGCTATTTTACCCCTCGTGAACCAAATAGGGAAACTGAGGCTACAGGAAATACTGTAGTTTGCTAATAACTCAACAGAGTTAAACCTGGGATTTGAACCCCAGCGATCTGCCTCCAGGGTCACGCCCTCCACCACCGTTTCTGGCTGCCTCTGTCTCCAGTGACTGGCGGTTCCGGTGCGAGGTTTCCTGTTCCCAGACCTGACCCCTCAGCACTAAGCCTAGATCTTGATCTGATAGTAGGCTATGAAAAGCTTCAGGGCAAAGGATAATTTAAATAGTCGAGGAGGAATGATGATACAGAACTCCTTTCCCTTCTACAGTGGTGTGTGGAGAGAGGGCAATGTGTGAGGGACCACAGGTAGATCATCTCATTAAACCCTCCCAGCTCCAAGGTGGGGATTATTGACCTCTTTGACAGGTGCAGAAACAGACTCAGAGAGGTGACCGGCTCAAGGGTACACAACAAGGAAGCAATAACAGTCTCAGAAGCCTGGCCTGGATTGTCCGATTGTAGGGCCCGCACCCCTTCCCCAGGCTGGCTCTTTGGCAAAGACTCAATATATAATGACTGTAGTTGGCTCGGCACGGGGACGGAGGGGCTGGGCAGGGAGGACGTTTGGTGGGTGGGTCTAGGCACTCGGACGCCGCTCTCGTGGCACCTCCTGCACAGGAAGTCAGGCAGTCCAGGTCCGGAATGCAAGGAGGGGTGAGGAACTTGGTGGTGACCTTGGCAGGTGCTTGGCTGGTGCGACCAAGAGGAAGGTGTTGACGTAAGAAATATCCAAACCTAAAGGGAATTTTATGAGTCTGTTTGAGCCAAACTGATGACATGCGCTGGGGAGCAAGGTCTCAAATGCTCCGGAGAACGGCAGTTTCGCAGCTTATTTTATGCATTAGACTCAAAGGAGAAGACCTAAGGAAGGTGCATGAAATAAATCCATTGGTGGTAGATTAAGGAGGCAGGAGAAAGCAAAGCTGGGAAGTCTCTAGCACTGGCAAAAAGGCACCGTGGAGAAACATGTACTTTTTTCACATCGGTGGGTAGCGGGTAGGTAACAATTAGCACTTGCAGCGCATGGAGACGGCATTTGGGAAACAGATGACAATGGGGACTCTGTGGTCTGGTGCTCCAGTGGTCTTATGCTCCTTAGAGGAGGAGGAAAAGAAAATGACTCTGACATTTCAAACAGTTGTTATCCTCGATGCATAAGGACAGAGCTAACTTAAGGTAAAGATCGACCTTTTGCTAAGGAGGCTGTAGGCCTGGGATGTGACTACCCGCAACGACTTGCCCAGTTAGGAATTTGCCATCGGACCATCCTGTGCGGTTACTTTTGGTCACTAAGCTTGTCAGGCCTGCCCTGTGGCCACCCCAAGCTTGTCAGGTTTATTATTCTATACATAGCCCCATTTTCATTCACAAAGAGAGTAAGCAAATCTGAAACTATGTTTATGTGCCACTGGAGAACTAGGTAGGGAAACTGAGGCAGAATCCCAATCAAGAGCTGGGTTAACCTGTCAGAAGGAGAAGGCTGCAGCCTCATGGATTGATGGGTCCCCAGAAGCATCTGCCAACACTTTATGTCCTTTTCTGTGTCTGTAACTGTTTTCCCCACAGGAGAGAAGGGGCAGAGGCAGGGACAATGACAACAGCTGACTCATCTCTGGGGATCATCTTCCTGCTTGACCCACCCAGAAACAAATGGATGCAGGAGACAAACCTGATTCTGCAACCTCCCACCCCACTTGTACATACCTCCCGTTCTTGCTAGGGTGGTCCCAGGGTGTGGGCTGGGTGGGCTTAGAGGAGGAGCCTCAAATAGCAGAGACTGGGAGCCTGAGGAAGCCAGCCCAGAGGAAGAAAACCTCTCCATCATGCACTCGATCTGCACACTGGAATATTATCACATGAATCAAGAAGCTCAGTGCACATCTCCAAGCCTCTTGCCCCAGTCCTCTTAAGCCAGTGGCACACCTTCCTCCCTTCTTATGTAGCTCCCAAGGACCAGGGAAAAGACTGTGCCGGCAGAGGACAAATGAGGAAAATTGGGTTTAGCTTTCTGCCACCATCTACCCCCACTCGCCCCCCAGGACTGCTTTGCCCTGAGCCCTGTCCCCAATGATGAGAAATCCAGAGTGCATTTGGAGATGAGTCTTCCTGGGGGAAAGCACCTCAGCACCTATGACTCACTCCTCTGAATGCAGAACGAGGTATCAAAGTGGGTGGTTCTAACAACCTTATCAAAAAGATTAGACTCATCTCGGAAAGGGGCCAAACCAAGCTGTGGGCAAGACCATCCACACCAGAAGCCCTGTCTCCCTCATTGGGCCCCAGCCTGGCCAAGGTGAGTGAAAATAATTGAAGTCTGAGGTAGGCAGGGTAGAAAGGATGGGAAACATGCAAACACTGAATTCTTACAGTGTGTGAGAGTTCAGATTCTTCCCATGGGAATCAACAATCCATTGAAGTGAGTTTTTCCCCCCCAAAAAGGGGGGGGGGCGAGTGGGGGAGGGAAGGGGTATGCATTTTAAGGATCAAAGGGCATGGTCTGGAATCCAAGGACACGGATGATAATAACAGGTAGCGTTTACTTAGTATTCACCATGTATTAGATACTGTTATTTGCACTTTTATTCATCATTAGGCATCCCCATGAAGTAGGTATTAATGTCATTCCCACTTTACAGATGAGAACTAGGGCACAGAAAGTAAAATGATGCAGCCAGGGTCACACAGCTAGCTAGTAAGTGTGACCCTGGCTGAGTCACCAAGGTAGTTTGGAACCAGAGACCATGACCTTACTCATTACACCAATGATTATCTAGCTACCTGCCTGGCTGTTCGACAGGTATGTGGGCCTAAGAAGTGCTCTGGAACGAGAGCTTTGTCTTCTCTCCTGCTGCAGACCGGCTCTGTCCCATAGATAATGGCTATAGCCAGCGCCCGAGTTCCTATCTCCTCCATTTAAAAGGTCAACCAGACTAAGACTGGAGGCTCTGATTGGCCCATTTTGGATCAGATCCACACTCCTGGTCCAATCAGTTGAGATAGGTTTAAGGAAGGGGGACAGGGTAACAAAATACTAGAAGCCCTATCACATTAAACGTGAAGATTGGAAGGGCAATTACCACAAAATGGGGAGGTGGCATTAAGAAGTCACCCCAAAAGATTTCCACTACAGAAAACTGAGGCCCAGGAAGACTGGTTCATTTGCCCAAGATAACTCAGTAGTAATTGATGAAGCCCTGATTCTAACCAAGGTTGGTTTGTCTTTAAACCTAAGTCCTTTCGTCCAGAGCATACAATGCCCCCACAAAAGTGAAAAACCTTGATTAGATGCATAAAGTTCACAAGGCAATTTTCATTCAACCACTCTTTGTTAAGCCCTGTTCAAGACAGTGAACTTACATAGTAACAAAACCAACAAAATTCCTTGCTCTGGTACAGCTGACATTCCAGTGATACCACTGAATGAGGACAGAGGTCCATCCTGGAGAAATGCTCCTTTGGCTGGGGATGCGGGTAGTGTGGACCATGGAAAGAACTTGGACTTGGATGGCTGTCATAAACATTGGCTTCTTGTAGAGGCATGCGCCATTCCCCCCTGTGGATTGCAAACACGGTACCGACTCTTCACCTTTCCCCTTTATCGACAGCCTTTGCCACGAAATTTTGCAGTGCTGTCTCTGATGCTGGTCTTAGTCATGTAACTTGCTTTGGCCAATAGGACATCAGCAAATGTGATGCAAGCCAGGGCTTAAAAAGCCCTCTTTGGCCTCTGCCATTACACATGAGAACATGCCAGAACTAACCTAGTGGAGGAGCAGAGCTAGAGGCCCTAGTCTTTCTAGCCAAGGTCAGACTAAATCAGTCCACAGATAGCCAACTTCCAGACATGTGAGCAAATCCAACCGAGATCTACAGAGCTGCCTAGCTGAGCAGCAGATGCGTAAATGCTTATTGTTGCATGCTTCTGAAGCATGTGATTGTTTGCCATGCACCATTATCGTGGCAATAGATAACGGATATTTCCATATTACAGTAATACCCCCTTATGTGTGGTTTCACTCTGCTACTTCAGTTACCCAGGGCCAACTACAGTCTAAAGATATGAAATGGAAAATTCCAAGAAATAGGCAATTCATAGGTTTTACATCGCATACCACTCTGAGTAGCATGATGAAGTCTGGCTCCATTCTACTCCATCTTGCCCAGGATGTGAGTAATCCCTTTGTCCAGCATATCCATGCCCTGTAAGCTCCCTGCCCATTAGTCACTTAGTAGCCACTTGGTTATCCATTAGTCACTCAATTATCAAATTATTTGTCATGGTATTGTAGTGTTTATGTTCCAGTAACCCTTATTTTACTTAATAATGTCACCTTCATATAACTTATTATAGTACATTGTTATAATTGTTAGACTTTACTATTTGTTATTGTTGTTAATCTCTTATATGCCTAATCTATAAATTAAACTTTATCATAGGCATATACTTAAAGGGCTGGTGTAGCTCAGTGGATTGAATGCCAGCCTACAAACCAAAAAGTTGCCACTTTGATTCCCAGTCTAGGGCACTTGCCTGGGTTTGAGGGCCAGGTCCCTCATAGGGGGCGTGTGAGAGGTAACCACACATTGATGTTTCTCTGTCTCTCTTTCTCCCTCCCTTCCCCTCTCTAAAAATAAATAAAATCTTTTTTTAAAAAAGGAATGTACATGCCCTGGCTGGTGTAGCTCAGTGGACTGAACGCGGGCTGGGAACCAAAGGGTCCCAGTTCGATTCCCAGTCAGGGCACATGCCTGGGTTGCAGGCCAGGTCCCCAGTGAGGGCCATGCGAGAGGCAACCATACATTGCTGTTTCTCTCCCTCTCTTTCTCCCTCCCTTCCTCTCTCTCTAAAAATAAATAAATAAATTCTTAAAAAAAAAAGGAATGTATGTAAAGGAAAAAGTGATACCTCTATATACAGGGTTTGGCATATCTGAGGTTTCAGGCATCCACTGGGAATCTTGGAACGTGTCCCCCACAGATAAGGGGGAGTACCGTAATTTGCTTTGCAGCCTTGTTGGAAAAATAACTCCAAAAGACCCATCCCGCCGAAGAAGCCACATCTTTCTTACCCTGGAGGATAGATCTATAATGAAAGCTAATCTCATCAAAGCTAAACCTTCTCCTGAGAATCTGAATTTTGAGATAGTGCAGCCAAGATAGAAGATCTTGTTGGAAGTCATTCATCAGTGGTGGGGGCAGCACTCAAGCAAATGTGTGCCCGAAACCTGGTCCCAGGCCCTCCATCTCTCCTTGGTTCTTGTCTGTCCCCAAACTTGTCCAGCTACCCATGAATTCTTTAAGTCCCATCCACATCCTTCCAAAAAATTCTCTTTTGCTGAAAATTGGCGGAGGTTGTGTCTGTGACTTGTAACCAAGAACCCTAACTGCTACTGTACGTGTAGACCCAAATTCAAGTTCCAGCCTTACTACTCAACAGCTGATCATTGTCCAAGGATTGATCGATAGACAACCTCCAAAGAAGGTTTTTGGCACTGCTGCCTCTTAAGAAACATAAGGAAATGAGGGCAACAGTGTTAAGGGTTCTGAGTGCCAACTCCCATTTTGCCCCGGAAATGGGGCAGTTATCTCCTCACCCTGCATCTAGGCAGCTGAGTCTGGCGAGGTGAGCCATGTTTGGTCCATGAGATGCTCCCACCTGGTCTGTGAATCTTAAGGGACAGTCTTAGAAGGGCAGTGGCAATGTCCTCACCACCTAGTTCCTAGAATGTGGATTTGACTCCATTATCTCCCCACCCTGCTGTTTCCTGAAGCTGGGTTCCTCCCAATGTCCTTCTAATAAAGTCCATTCCAGAGACAGTTTCAGTTTTGCATCCAAAAACTTTGACTGACAAAGTAAGAATGATAGTTTACTTGTTTGTTTTTAGAGAGAAGGAAAGGGAGGGAGAAAGAAAGGGAAAGAAACATCCATGTGTGGTTGCCTCTTGTGCACCCCATACTGGGGCAACACAGGCATGTGCCCCAACTGGGAATCGAACCAGTGACCCTTTGGTTCGCAGGTTGGCACTCAGTCCACTGAGCTGCACTAGCCAGGGCCCAATATTCATCTTTGTAGAGGAGAAAACCATGCTGGACTGGAATTCATTTACTGAGCTACACCTCTAACGGACTAGATTTTGATTGATCTCCATGTCACCATCTTCCAGAAAAGAACCTGGAAATGGGTAAAAACTTTGTACATGTTTTGGAAAGTAGGAAGGAGTAACAAAATTATGGAGAAAGACAGAGGGAGGGAGGAAAAAGAGATATAATAGGAAAGAAAGGAAATGGAGAACTTCTTCCCACTCCTGAAAGTTCAGGCAAACCATCAGCCTTTTCAGCTCCATTTCCAAAGTCTCAGGAAGCAGATGAAGTTTCTAGAACTGCACACTGAGAACCCAACCATTCACCATTTCAGAGGAAAGCAGAGTGAAAAAAAGAAAGTGTAGGTTTTGGTGTCAGATTTGGGGGGTTTTATACCGGCCTGGCTCTGTGACTTTGGAACATGCCTCAGTGTCCTGATCTGAAAATGAGCATGTACATCCATGTTTTTAAGAGACATTTCATGCCTACAGAACAAGGTACTGGGATTTAATGGTGAACAGACACAGACAAAGCCCTCGCTCCCCTGGAGGAGCTAGGCTAGTAGCGGCTAGTTCCTCATAGGCTAGTAGTGGTTGTGTTGGGGAGAAAAGTATTAATCAAATGCGTACACAGAAAATTAGGATTGTGTCAGCACTGCCTAGGTTAAATAGACATTCTGTAATATCTACAATGGAATACACAGAGCGTCCCAAACAAGATGGGTGCAAAGAGGTCCACTCCAAGATACATCATAATTAAAATGCCAAAGGTTAAATATAAAGAGAGAATCTTAAACGCAGCAAGAGAAAAGCAATTAGTTACCCACAGGGGTGTTCCCATAAGACTGTCATCTGATTTCTCAAAAGAAACTTTGCAGGCTAGACGGGATTGGCAAGAAATATTCAAAGTCATAAAGCAGAGACCAACATCCAAGATTGCTCTACCCAGAAAAGCTACCATTTAGGATCAAAGGGCAGATAAAGAGTTTCCGAGACAAGAAAAAACTAAAGGAGTTCATCATCATCAAACCATTATTATATGAAATGTTAAAGGGACTTATTTAAGCAAAAGAAGATCAAAACTAGGAACAATAAAATGTCAATAAATACATATCTATCAACAACTGAATCTAAAAAATAAACTAAGCAAACAAGACCAGAGACAGAACCACAGACACAGAGAGGGTTTTGATGGTTGCCAGACTGGGCCGG
>PVJI01018779.1:0-32526 GCA_004026765.1 Micronycteris hirsuta
CGACTGGGAATCGAACCGGGATCTTTTGGTTCCCAGCCCGCGCTCAATCCACTGAGCCACACCAGCTGGGCTGACTTTTATTTTTAAAATCAAAGCTTGTTTCCTATTTAAAATGCCCAATAAATTATAAACATTAGAAAAATAATCAGCTTTTCTAGGTTTTTTGATACTGTAATATTAATGAGTATTTCATGAAAAATTCCATTACTGTGAAACATTCCAGTAGCTCCTTCTCTGCTCTTAACAGATCCCAAGCACCTTCTGCTTTTACCATATCTGATAGACCAAAAATATTTTTGCTGACCTGAAATCACTCTTTTCTTACTACTCTAAAAGGTCTTATACAGCTTAAGTAACACTAACATAAAAAAAAAATGTTTTAAAGCAAGTGTTAGTGTGTTTTTTTCTTTTTTCCTTTGGCATGGGATGAAAATGTATTTTTATTTGTTTTTTTTTTTTAATTTCTTATTATAGCAGGAATATCTATAGAAAAATGGACAATTTGAGAAGACATTAACATTTCTGCAATGCTTCTTATGAATATCTTTGTACATTTTAATAACCTTTTAGACATAAATAATATACTGTTTGTGCAACTTATTATTTGGTAAGATTTTATATGTAACTTTTTTCCCAGTGATTATTTTTTTGAGATTTTCTTGTTATTAACTAGATACAAATCTATGAATGACTATTACTGCATCGTATGAAAGGACTGTAATTGATTTTATAGTGTTCAGATATTTTTTTATATTTAGGTTGCTTTTCAAACTGTTATTAACAGAAGAGAAATATAGATGAATCTCTATTCCACATTAATATTAAAACAAATGAACTCACAGTGAAATAATACAAAGATACCGTGTGTGTCTATCTCAAATTATGAGAATTACAATGTCCACAGACTTTTATTTCATAATCCTGGAGACTTACATTGATAAATTTCTTACCCTCTACTTCTTTTTCCTTCTAGTCTCTCAATGTTACTGATACCTGGCCTTTGGTGACTCATATTTTCTCTTGCACATGTCTACCCCAATCTGAAGAAGTAATATCATTTTTTAGAGCATCAGCAACCAGCACAGGATTGTTTTACTTTGGTTATTTTTGTTGCAGGAGTAGGGGAAAGGGAGGATTACATAATGACAGAGCAAATTGCAGTTAACTCTTGACAACAGTTGGGGGGACTGGGAGAGTTAGGGGCATCCAACCACCAGGCAGTCAAAACTGGGCATATAATTTAAATCAGAATTCTGAATACATGGATTAGCAACCACACGTTTGAAATTGAACATCATATTCTGCCACAATAAAATTTCTCAGGAACTCACATAAAAGGAACTTCCCAACTTATCAACAGTTTTTCCCAGACACCCTGATGTCCCAGCATAGTACTGAATATTCTCTCTCTCTCTCATCCTCCCACTCTGCTTTCCAGCCTTTTACTCTTTCATTCCTTCACTTTTTTAAAGGTATCTATATTTTTTCTCTGAATATGCCTGACACTTTGAATACCTCACATTTCATTACACAATTAAACAATACCTACCTGCCATTTATGCCAAGGAGTCCTTGTCTTTATTAACCAAATTGTTCATCAAAGTCCGCTAAAGTACTGTGCTTTGTTTTGTTTCATTGAAATAATTATTTATTTTTCCTGGAGAGATTAACAATATCATCCGGAGGGAAGAAATAGACAGAGTCAGGTATTTACTTAATAATGTTTATTTGCACAGAATACGTTAGGAAAAACTATTTTACAAACACAAAAATCTTCCCTAAGAGAAATTAGTACAAGTGAAATTATTGTATCAAATTATATAGGAGATTCTGTACATCAAAGAATTCTGTCAGAAATAGTAGTGTTTACATTTCTACCAGTAGTATATAGTTGACTAATTATAAAACACTACTATCAAAATGGGAATCACTTTGATAGGCTAAGAAAAGAAATGCATTAATTTACATTTCTATTTCAAGACTAAAGAGCATAAAATTATATTTTATTGTCTTTTCGTGCATTTTTATTTTTTAAATTACATTTTATTGATTATGCTATTACAGTTGTCCCAATTTCCACCCTTTGCCCCTTTCCACCCTGCCCGCTCACTCCCTCAGGCAGTCCTCACACCATTTCGTGCATTTTTTCCTTGTGTCTAATACCTGTATGCTCTTTAGGCATGACATCACTACTCAATACGTTACTTCAATTACTTTGAGTTTGATTGAACATATTCTTAGAGAGATGTTGAACTGAAAAGTGATGTCATATGTTTTGAAAAAACTGAGCATAAATATTGCTACACTACCTAGCAGTTAATATCCCCATTTTCATTTACTTTAGAAGCCCTTCTGTTTCTTCCTGAGAATTCAAGTAAGGAAAACAACAACAAATCTATTTCTCCTACCAGCTCTGTCCAGGGACAATGTGGTGAAACCAGAGGCTCCTTACCCATGGGCGCAAAATCTGGTGAAGAGAAGTAACACATGGAGCAAAAGAGGAATTGTGGCAAATAGAGGAAAGCCATCAATAAATAATAAAGAGTATTTTCATTCAAGGAAATAATGCTTTTAGCTATTTCTCCCATATGGGATGTCAATACTAGGAAAGCATCCAGTTACTCTGCCCTCCAAGAACGTAAATTGGATTGATGTTAAAGAACAAGTTTTGCCAAAGTATCTTACCTGAGTGTTTTGAAGGGAAAAAGAACAATAAACAGCCTCTTTTGATGAACTGATTGCATAATAATTGGATTTATCATTTAACACATGTTGCTGGTTATGTTTATCATATTCATTCTTTTACATGATTGAGACAAATCTTATTTTTTAAATTTTATTTTTCAATTACAGTTTACATTTAATATTAATTTGTGTTAGTTTCAGGTGTACAGCATAGTGGTTAAACAAGCACATGCTTTCAAAATGCCCCCGATACTTCCAGTACCCACCTGGCACCAGACGTAGTTATTAGAATAATATTGACTATACCCCCTACTCTGTATGTTACATCCCTATGATTATTTTGTAACTACGGATCTGTACTTCTTTTTTTTTTAATAAATTTATTGGGGTGACATTTGTTATAAGATTATACAGGTTTCAAAAGAACAATTCTATGATGCATCATTATCATATTGCACTGTGTTCCCATGGCCCAAAGTCAAATATCCTTCTGATATCATATGTTTGACCTCCTTCACCCTTTACCACCACCTTCTCCCTCTGGTAACCACCACAGTGTTGTCTGTTTCTATGAGTTTTTGTTTTTCTTGTTTGTTCAAAATCTTATTTTTTACTGTACAGGATATACATTTAGAAGGCAACTAGAAACTAACATAGTGAGTGCTTTAAACGAAAATTAAGTTATTTAAGACAACTGCTATAAAGGAAAACACATCGCCTTTACTTGCAGAAGTCTACTTTGCTCTTTTGACTACAACAGATAGGAATGTGACTGGACGACTCTATAAGCTGGCTTACATAAAATCAGAACAGTGCCCAAGAGCATGCATATTAGCATCATGCACAATAATACTAATAATTTTGCCATATAGCATCACTGATGATTGTCCCCTAGAACTTCAGAAAAGCCGTATATGATAAGCTTCAAGCCTTCTTTGCTGAACTGCATTCAGGGGTTGAAAATGCTCAACCGAGGCTTGTCCTAAGGAGACTATGGTTTGCAGGTGAATGCAATGTACTCATGAATGGCATCCATGTCACATGTAATCCATGGCAATCACATTTGTTGTAAGTTAGCCTACACTGAGCCTTGAGTGTGAGCAATGTAACCAACAAGGAAAGAAAGCTGAAAGGACTCCAAGGGGACGCCTGAGCTGAAGTGATCCTGACCTACCCGTCATCGCCCTTTGTGACCACACATGTCCTAAGTACACAGAGCATTTCATGAAAGTTTGCTGTTACCATCTAGGCAATGACAGTTTTTCATAATCATATTTTAAGTGAAGCATTTTTGTCCAAATTGTGTAAATATCTTTTATACATATATCATTTCGCACATACACAATTCTTATGTAAGAAACTTTTTTCTAAGTACTTTACAAATATTAACACACATTTAATCCTCACAGAAACCTTAAACAAAGACATTCTATGATCCTATTTTACACTTAAGAAAACTAAGGCATGTTACTAAACAGAATTCAACTGAGTAATATTAAAGATCTCATTGGACTTATTCAAGGATTCATGAACCAGGCAGCATCCAATCCAGCAGATAGGAGAGGAGCTTGGAAGAGCTGTATAAAATGAGAGACTTTTACAGATAGAAGGGAACAGGGACAAGGAAGTTATCCTAGTCAAAAATCAGGTTGGGTTTTGCAAGTTCCCTTTCCTTCTGGGGACAGCAGGGGCCTATCAGGCAGATGACCTAACCAGCTCTCATTAAGTGACTTCTGATGGACTGGTTCAAGATTCCATTTCTGGGAGAGCTGAAACTGTAATAAAGTTCAGTCTTGGTTTTTGCAGGGAGGTTGTCATTTGTTTAAGAGGCACAGAGAAATTAAAGAGTGTGTCTAAGGTTCCCACTAGTGAGTGGCTAATTGAGGTTCAAACCCAAGGCATCTGCCTCCAGAATCTCCTTTCAATCACTGTCTTCACATCAACTGTTTCTCCAGTTTTGTTCTCCCTTTGATTGCATACCTTACACAGTATCCATTGTTAAATTTATATATGCCTTCTTTAAACATCCACTGTGGACATGTATGATACCGAATTTGCTTTTCTAAGGTAGAGATCATTTTACTTAAGGAAATTCTTCACAGCCACATGTCTAGTCTTCCACTCAGAGTGGCTTGCTGTGACAGGTACACAAACTAGGGTAAGAAAAATCCACATGAATACATTAATCGATATGAAGTTTGTCCTAGAATATTAAGGTTATTATTTATTATATAATAGAGGAAGTGGTATGTTCTTGCAGAACACCCTCCCCAAGTGGCGTCACTGGGTCATTATTCTACTGTACATGGCAGGCATTGGAATCGGATCCTGTTTGCACGGGTAGTCTACAGGTTTTCTTAAACACCTTTTTTTTTTTTTTTGATATTTTAACATCTGTTAACATTTACTATAGCTTTGAAAATTTGGACAGACTTTTATATCCGCTTAAACTTTAGTCTTAGAATGTCTGTTAAACATCATCACAATGAACAGTCATTTACTTCAAGGCCAATAATTAACTGATGGTGATATTAAAGGACACACGAGAAAATAGTGCTGTTCTTTTCCAGAATCAACCTGCAACTAACACCAGCTACAGTTCTGTGATATGTTAAGCAGATTTTTCACCTTCTTGGGCTACCATTCAGTCCTCAATTAGTGTGTAAAAACCTTAAAGTCTCCATTTACTTTCTATCTCCTGAGTACCTAGAACAAATGTATCAGCCTTGCAGTCAGGAAATGTACTTGCTACAAAACCACCTATACTAAAATTTTTGTAAGAATTGTCTGTCCTACCCTGGCTGGTGTGGCTCAGTGGATTGAGTGCCAGCCTGCAAACCAAAGAATTGCTGGTTTGATTCCCAGTCAAGGCACATGCCTGGGTTGTGGGCCAGGTCCCCAGTAGGGAGCTCATGAGAGACAGCCATACATTGATGTTTCTCACCCTCTTTTTCTCCCTCACTTCCCCTCTCTCTAAAAATTAATAAATGAAATCTTTTTTTTAAGAATTTTTCTCCTATCTACATGAAACAACTTTTTCCTTTTCAGAACAATGGTGGCTTATAAACCATTGATACACTTCTGATTTCCTAGTTCACATTCTTCTTGGTCCTGCCAATATCCTGGCAGCCAGTCAGCATTCCAAAGAACTGCAGAACCCCTGAGACAACATGCAGGATACTGTTTTGTACATACATCATTGGCCTAAGAAAAATGGTAGCCAGTGGTAAGAAGCACAGGAAGATGTACTCAAATAGGGAATGTATTTTTTCTCAAGTTCCAACATATTATTCTCACACACTGAAAAAGTAGAGAAATAGAGACTGGGCTCGTTCACAGAGATGGCACTGTCAGCCTGATAGCTCCTTCCTTCTCCTTAGAACTCTGCCCTGTGTCATCACTTCCAGTCACTCCAAGCCTGTCCTTCTTCATGCACATTTTTCTTATTTCTATATTTTTGTCTTATGCAGTTTGTGTAGATGTTACTGGATGCCCATATTTGCCAGTGACTAAGGATAAGTGTCTTCAGTGTGCTAAAGAAAAGTCCCCATATTCATCCTGTGCTTACGTAATTCTCTAGCACCTGGAACAGATATGGACAGAAAAGCAACTGCTGGATTGCATATATCACATCATGAAAATGATGGAGCTTAACAGGACCTTATAAAGGAACATATAAAGTCAAATCCCACCATAGCAATGCTGGTTTGGGGGAGGAATATGTTCTGTTCTGCTTCTTTAAATGAAACATATGTTAAAAACTAGGTGTATTAAATGATTCTTTTGTCATTGGAGATCAAGTAGGCAACCACCGATTCTGTACCACTCTCCCTTCCAGTTTTTTTTTTATTTTGCACCATCATTTTACTACTTTTTAATTCTAAGGATATATCTTAAATATACTGCTAAGTCTCAACCAAGAAATTAACAACTAAAAAATTTTACTTCTTCCCTAATTCCATGACTGAAAATGTGAATAAGAGATTCTTTGCCAGAAAACTAAACGGATTTAGTTGACACTGCAGGATGGGCTCAGCTGGGCAGGTACTAACAGGAGGCCTGGACATACCCTAGCAAGGCTGCGATCACCAGACCAGGATTCAAAGCAAACACCCAGGCACTAACATTGAAAATTAAGAGAATCAACTTTCATTGTCATTTTAGGGGCAAGATCAGTGTACATGCATGGTAAAATGAAACTCTCTACCATTATTTGTCTCCCTTTTAGAAAGGTTGCATGATCAGGATAGAATCAAAGGACACATGCTATTTTGTATAATATCACAGGGGTCTATTTTACTTTTATTTTATCTTCTTTAATCTTCTGACAATATATTTAGTTAAGGCACTCATGTTAAAAATGGCAAAATATCCTCAGGCACAACTAATAAAGTCCTTTAAACTCTGTATGTCATTTTGGATCTTGAACTCCAATGTTCTGTCTCCAGGACCACAGTCGTTTCCGCTATGGAAATTTTTCTTTGATCCTAAGTGCCTTGAAAGTAAGGGCTATGTCATACTTTCCTGTCCATCACGCCCGAATATTGTGCAACATCTTGTGTGTATATATTTCATTCATTCTGGCTGATTTAATTTAAAATAGGGCAAGAAAGTGTTTTTGTTTAAGACAGATATAAAGGCTTAGAAGTATTGCTCAGCATTATTTATTAACGTACTATAGTATAATTTAAAAATCTTACAATGCTAAGATAAATATATATATTGATATATTTTATGTATAAAAAAACTGGGTTAGACTGTGTACCCATCTAAATTTAGAATCAGAAATAAGAATTTTTTCCATATTAAGAACTATACATATATATCCTGTACTATAAATGTTTGCTTGTCTAAGGTTGGACATACTAGAGTTTGAATTCCTTTAAATGTATAATACAGAGACTTGCGTCCCAAAGCATAAACTTCAATCCAGAGACATACGATTTTACTGTATCATATGTTTTTTTCATTCACCTTCCCAATATTTTCTGCTATTTTATGAAAAACCAAGAAAATACAATGTTTCCTGGTGGCACTTTTCAGAGCTTCTACATCAATTCCTAAATTCATTTCATGCAAAGTATCCTACTTGAGCTTTCAGAATCAAATATCTTTGTTATTGCTTTCTTTATTTTTCCTGTCACAGTTCAGTCACAGTTTCTAATATTACTCATTCACTGTTAATTTTCACCTTTTTACTTAAAACAACGGATTTTTAAAACCATATTTTCTAGGCTTGCTTGTCATTTTTACCTTATTTTCAAAATTTTATAACATTTTTATTTTACCTAACTTTTATGATTCTTTAGCACCTTAAAAATTATCCATCTTATCATGCTGAGGATTCATTTTGTAAGTAAAGATGAAACTTGGTCCACGACGGTCTAAAAATCCGCCTGAAAAATTCTCATCATAGGAGAGAGCAAAATAAACGCTATTGTAATCCTCCTGCGGTCATTGGGAAGCAAAACTTTCACAAAGATCGAGTCCTTGAAACGGTCTCAGTCTGCATCTCGCGCGGGGCTTAAGGAAACTTGGCATACTTCTGCTATTGATTCAGACCTGCAGCCCCATGACCTCATTATCTGAAAAAAAGTTCTTCAAATACAATATACCAGACAGGGTTTTCTCCTCTTAAAAAATAAAAAATAATAAAACCTGAAGAAAGGGTTTGAAATAGTCACTTGAAGAAAGAAAAAAGTGGATATTGTTATGGAAAAGTCCAAAGTTTCTTTATGACTTACAACTGGTAAGTTTAAAAAGAGATTTTCAAGGACCCCATAGTACTCTAATCAAAATATAAGCTGTTTCCAATGGATGTAAATCCTTGCTCATTGAAATTAGTGTGAATAATAGAGGTCTGAATTTATGAATTGATATTTTTAAGCAAAATGATAATGCATTTTTAAAAAGTGATACATTTTTAAATTGACCATTCAAAGTTTAGCCTAAAAAACAAATGCATAAATCAGTAAAGCAAGCTTAAACAATACTAACATTATCTGTACTCTTCAACTATAACATATCAAACAATAAAATTAATTAACAAAATATCCTATGAATATGGTACTTTAATAACAAACTCTAGTATTCAAATTACATTTCTTACCAAGTCTTACTAATTTCTGCCTTCAAACCAGCTTCTTTGCCTTCAATTATCCTTTTCCTTTCTACCCTTCAGATTAGAAATTAATATCTTTGCCCTGGCTGGCGTAGCTCAGTGGATTGAGCGCAGGCTGCAAACCAAAGGTCACCAGTTTGATTCCCAGTCAGGGCACATGCCTGGGTTTTAGGCCAGTCCCCAGTGAGGGGCATGTGACAGGCAACTGCATGTTGACATTCCTCTCTCTCATTTTCTCTCTCCCTTCTCCTCTCTAAAAATAAATAAATAAATAAAATCTTTAAAAAAAAGAAATGAATATCTTTATTTTATCTTTTTTCCTCTAGCATTTTTATACTATTTTTCAAAATTCTGGACAATTATATCTCAAACATATGTCTCTACTTTATCATTTTCTTTCCTTTGTGGTCTGCTACTATTCTCTACAGTCCTTTCAATATCCCAGAGGTGAGTTCTGAGTGTGAACTAATACCGCATCCACCGTCCACCTAAGCCAACCCTCCTCTTACTTCCAGCCATGTATGCTAGCTATTCCTCTCACCATGACTCTTTAATCACTGGCTGTCTCATGCATCATAGCAAGTACATTCTCTTTCCTTTTCCCCCAAAGCCTATGCATGCTATGTGTTGAGAACTATGTTATCCAGGAGAGAATAAGACACAGCCCCTGCGATTTTTTATTTTACAGTCTAGTAGATAAGGCAGCCACTGAACAAGTAATTACAAGGACATTTGAGTTTTATAAAGGAAAAATAAAGCAAGTCACATAAGCATTTAAAAGGTTCTTATTATTTTTATTACACCCTACATACCATTTCTTCCTGTACATGAGCGTTTTCCCTGCATGAGCGTGCCTTTGCAATCAGGCCTGCTAATCTATTTAACATCCACAAAGCAGGTCACACTATTACTTAACTGTGTGTGATTCTCCACTCCTATGCCATACCAAATTCTTAAACACTCCAGCAAGAATGCGCCCCTGATACAACATTTTCTATGGTTCCTGTTGTATTCTCTGAATACTTCTACTAATGATACTTGTCACATCATATGTAATTATAATTTTGTGTGTCTGTCTCTTCTCCCAGGTTGTTAGATTTTTGAAAGCAAGAATTATGTTTTATGAATGTTTATACCACTCTAGCATCCCACACAATGCTTGTCATCTTATTAATCATTTAATAAGGTGTGTGTTGGATTGCACTGAATTGCTTTTATGGAATAGTTGCTTTCTGCTCTCTTCCCAATAGATTGGCAGACAATCCATTTAAAAGAATTGCTGTAATCCATAATATCCATAATTCACTTTGCCTGGTTTTGTGGTTGGTGGGGTCATTCTGCTTTTCTAAGTCAGGGCTGAAAGACACCTTAGGTCTAGATGTTAACTTTAGTTTAACAAAACTTTGTCTTTGAGGTCAATGGACCTGAGGCTTTGTTCGTAAGGCCAATGCTGAACCTGACCAGAACCTGACTGTCCTGTGGGCTTAATGACTGAACAGGCAAGGGAGAGGTAGGTGGGGGAGTAAAGGTGCTGGATAAGGTCAGTCTGAATGAAAAGGACCGAAAAAAGGAAAGTCATATTAAAGAAATAAAGTTTCTATATGGTTATAATAAGACTTCCATAAATTTGAAACTCGCAGAGAGCTATTTGAGATAATCTTTGTTATGTTGGCTTGATTGAGGTATTTTGCTACATTATAAAGAGCTCTGAGATTTAGTGGAGTGAGCACAGACTTTGAAGGTATTCCAGTCTTTATATAAATTGAGAGTCTATTTCTTACTAGCTGTAAGCCCTCAAAATGTTAATTTATCTCGTTTAACTTTAATTTCTTCACCTATCAAACAGTGATTATAATACTTCAGCAGGATACTTTGACTATCAAGAGATGATGAATATAAAGAGCCTGGTCCATTGTAGGCAAAGTATGACTGAGCCTGAACAAATAAGTTATAAAGAATGCCAAAGAAACAGAATATACTGGCATCAATAACATATAATTATTTCTAAATTAGAATGTTCATATTCAAAAGTTCTCTTTGGGCACAATATTAAGAAAATTAGTAAAGGAGAACCCTTTGCCGTGAGGAAATGTGTTATGGAACAGTTCACATCTAGGTATAAGTCAAACTTCAGTTTTATTTTAACTAAAAGAACTACCATCTGGTCAGTGTCTAAGGTCTCTTGGAAACGAATTAGAGGTTTCAGTTCTATGCTTAAGGGACACAAATACCCATAATAGGATAAACCAGAGGCTACTTCCAGATTTAGCACTCTTGTCAAAGCTCCGGTGGAAAGGCCAAGGTTCAACTGGCATAGAACAAAACTCTTCTCACATTAAGTGCTTGTCTCTTAAGCAAGGCCTCTGAGGGCATCTCAGTTTTTCAGAAAAGAGTGTTGCAAATCTTTCCCCACTTACCATGGAAGCAAACAGAAAAGTCAAGTGATTAAACTGGTACATAAACTGAATAAAATTAGATGGCTAAAGGTATATGCTGTTCTGCTTCACTATTTCAGGGAATAAATAATCATCTACATGGTCTAATCAACTATTCTCCCTTCTCAAAGAAGAGAGAATGCTACCAAGGATACCAAGATAATGTATACAATATGTATAAAAAATAATGACTTTTTCTTAAAGTAGAAATTTTCCATTTTATTTATGTCCATAAATACTTAAAACAGAAACCTTAGTAGTTTCAATTTATTAGTCATTTCTTAAATGCCTTCTGTCTTCTCTTGTGAAATTAGCATGACGTGGGATAGGACATTATACATCCAAGTCAAAACGATAATTAGTCCTCCTATCGTTGCTTTTCTCAGAGTCTATGGACACCGTTGTCTTTATGGCCTGACAGTAGCAAATACAAGAAAATCACTGGAACATAGCATCATTTCAATTTAAATAACATTGAACTTGTATAATATTTTCTGTGGAGACTTCACGGTGCATAACAATGACATTCGCATGCACAATGATGGGGCGGACCGTGGAGAAAGCGGTATAACCCTAATAGAATCAACACTTCAGAGGTAGATTTTTTTTATCGTTGTTCAATTACAGTTGTCCCCACTTTACCCCATTCCTCTCCCCTGCTTTACCCGCCCCACCGCCCACCTTCCGTAGGAGGGAGGGAGATAATAGCGGAAAGAAGGGGAAGGGTCAGGCAGAGGCAGATGCTTGATTAACAATGTCATGGCAGCGAATTCTCAGGACTGCGTGTTTACACACGTGTGGAAATCACTGCCACAGCTCTGGGAGTTGTTTCCAGAAGCTAAGCAAGCTTCTAATTCTTTAGTTTTTGAAAGAGTTCTATAACTCTATAAATCAATTAGGCGATTCTATAATACATTAAGATTTATTATTTCCATGGGAATAGCTTGCACAGACTCTGTCCTCCGCAACTGAATGCACCAGACACTGCTACAACCTCGTGCAATGGTATCTATCAAGCCCACAGCCTATTTTGAGGAACAAATTTGGCCAATGTCTTCATTAAGTGATAGCAATCTTTATATTTTATAACTCATTGATGTACTTTAATATTTATATTTCTAGAAAACTACCCAATATTAGAAAATGTTGAAATACAATAGATCGAGAGTGGTGCTAATTCTGAATATGTGAGATGAAGCCCTATCTGGGCAGTGTAGTTCTTCGCTTTCCCCTCTTGTTATTTGTTGTTTAGAGACATGCAAAACATTCGCCATTCTGTTTGTCAGTTACAGAACTTATCTCCAGGGATAACTGGTCAGTTCTTTTTTTGTTGTTGTTTTTTTAATTTATTTATTTCTACCTTAAATTTATTGAGTATTTTGATTTGAAGATAATTTTTAAACTTATTTTTCAATTACAGTTGACAAACAATATTATAACAGTTTCAGGTGTGTAATATAGTGATTAAAATGATCTCTCCAAGAAGTCTAGCACCCATCTGGCACAATACATAGTTCTTACAATATTACTGAGTAGATTCCTTATGTTGTACTTTACATTGTAGTGACTATTTTAATAACTGGCAATTTGCACTTAGTCCCCTTTACTTTTTTCACCTATCCCACACCCCAAACCAACTACCATCTGGCAACCGTCAATTTGTTCTTTGTTCTTTATGATTTTGTGGGGTTTTTTGTCTCATAAATATTCTTTAATAGATGAATCATTTGTTTGACACATTTATTTCCCTTTCCAGCTTTTTATCATGAAAAATTTTAAACATATAGAAAAGTGAAAAGAATAGTACCTAAAATAAAAATTTGTATACCATCTACCAGATACGACATTTGTTAATATTTTCCCTTATTTGTTTTATCTTGCTCCCTCTAGAGAGAGAGAACACACATACATATATAAGTATAAATACTTATATATAAGTTTATATATATACATATATACTATTTTAAAGGAAACTGTAAACATCCTGGTATTTCAACATATTCCAGTAATAAAAATAATTTTCTAATACATATAGTATCATTATAACTATTAACATTATTTCATTTAATATCCAGTTCATTCAGGTTTCTCACACTTGTCTCACCTTTATAAAAATAACTAGCTTATGTTAAAAGACAAAAAAGCCAACTTGAAGGGGCTTCCACTGGCTTAACTGGGGACAGTTTTACCATAAAAATAAATAATGAATAAACTAAAAAAAAATGATAAAAATGGAATATTGCTGTGGTTTCAAAATACCTCCCCCACAAAATGCTTATTAATTATAATGGGGAGAAAAACCACTTAAAAAGTGTTTTTAAGAGAACCTTGGCTAATACTACATGAAAAAAAAAAAAACTAAAAAAATTTGTTTTGTTGTCCCTGAATGAATAGCCAACTAAATTCATGCATTGCAAATAAGATGTCTCTTTAGTAGTTATTTTAAATCTATAACAGTTCTCTTACCCCTATTTTTCTTGAATTCTTAAAAATAATTAAATATTTTTAAATATTGATAGTATTTTAATTCAAGAAAGTAGCTTTAATTGCATTGTAGCTATTGTTTTGCAATTAATTAATTCAATATCATATTAAATTTTGTTTTAATTTGCCTGCTAATAATTCATAAAATGAAGTGAGACAGAATATAAGGTTAAAATGTCTGCTCTTAGAATTCAACTTCATTTTTTCCTGCCTACTTGCTTCATGAAAGAGAGATCCAGATCTTTTCAGGAATTTGGCACCTAATTTTTCTCACTGACAAAGTGTAATTGTCAATAAGGTGATTTGTAAATATTCTTTTTGGGTGTTTTTTTACTTGAACTAAAGTAGTTATATTTTTATTATGAATTATTAAGCCACAGCTTTATCTAGTTGTGATAAGCAAATTATTAGTTTGTGGAATAAAGAAATCTTAATTTAGACAGTAAAAAATTCAATTACTATATATTAAACTGCATTCTCATTTCCACCACCATTATTTTTTTTCTGAATATTTTCTTACCAAGGAAAAATCATGCAGCTATTAGACATGATGATATTGCACTTGGGAACTGAGAAAATATGTGCAACTTTATATTAAAGGCAACTTTTAGACATTTATTTATTGCAATATAAACTGTCAGATTAGCCCTGGCTGGTGTGGCTCAGTGGATTGAGTGCCAGCCTGCAAACCTAACATTTGCTGGTTCAATTCCCCGTCAGAGCACATGCCTGGTTGTGGACCAGGTCCCCACTAGGGCGTACATGAGAGGCAACCACACAATGATCTTTCTCTCCCCTTCTTTCTCCTTCCCTTCTCCTATGTCTAAAAATAAAATGAAATAAAATCTTTAAAAAATAAAATAAAATATCAGATTAGAAAATTAACTGATTTATGTGTGACTATACTAATATATTTTCTTATATTGAACATTCACCTAAGATATAGCTTCCTTATTATCTGACCATTTAATATAATAAAAACATAATTGCTATTGATTCTGATGCCTGAATTAGTGTGGAAACTAGCAGCTTTGTAAAATGAATGAATTATATGAGTTGGAGTGAAAAAGTGATCATATATAAATATATATATATAGTCAGAGGCATGGTATCCTAAGTAAATGTGTTTTCACAAAGGAAATTCATATTTAAAATTCAAATGATAGAGGATATGTAATTTAAATATACTTTTCTGATTTATTTTATAATACTGTAATAAAATGATTATAAAGTGGACAACTTTATGTCATGAAAATACTTTATAATTCAATAAATATATATGTTTGATTATTTCTATTCACAAAAATACAAGCCCTATATTAACAAAGATTTTGGCAATTTTTCACAATATCTACAGTACTTAAAAATTGATAGAGCCATGTAAGTATTTATTGAATGAATAAATATAATTTATTTCAATTTTTTTTAAATATCACACAACTTCACTCAACTTCTGTGTCCTTCTATGAATGCACTTTCTAGTTAATCGTACTATCAAAATCTTGAATAGAAAAGAGAGTCATGTCCAATCTTAAGATTTTTTTATAAATCACTTTAAAGGTTTTATATGGCCCAGCAAAATTTCCTAAAGGAAATGCTATCAAAGCTATGATCACACAATACAATATAGAGATAATGCATTATAGGATTATACACCTACATCATTTTATTAACCAATGTCACCCCAATAAATTCAATAAAAAAGAAAAGAACAAGATAAAAAAAAGCTATGATATGACTAATTCATAGATAGCAATTTGTAAAAGAAAAGAAATGGTGAAATGTAAGTAATATAACTTTTCCCATGCTTTTAGGATGTAACAGTGACACTATTATTTTGCAATGTTCTATGTCAGTGTAGTAAACCTCATTTGAGAAATGAAGCTAGCTAGAGTACTGGGAATATGTCCAGCTTTTGGTGTGTCCAGGAACTAATGGTCATTTATTTATATTTTCATTTTACTTGACTGAGAATATTGATTTAATTTAAATGAGATAAAATTGTATATCATTTAGTTTCTTTTGCTAAGTATAAAGTCAGCTTCCATGTCCATATTGTAATGTTATTTATTTTAAATGGATGAAATAATGTTTTGTCTCTTCAGTGTTTCCCAAGAGTAAATGACATGTGCTGTATCATGCTTTCATGCCATGTGCTTGCCATTTTTGTGAAGGCTATTTGTGGTTGTAATTGCTTTACAATTCCTAAATAATTAGAATTCTATGATTACATCAAGAAATTGAGTTTATGTTTGGAGGAATCAGAGGTTACCATGGCATTTTCTGACGATTTAAGTCACAGGTGGCAAACACGAGGCCCACAGAGGCCGAATCCGGCCCTCCACCTTGTTTTCTCTGGCCGGCATCTTATTTCTACCTGGTGTCAGTACTGAGGTCCTTGCCCCTAGTTAAGGGGCAGTTACATGTATACAGTCCTAAAATTACATTCGGCCCTTTGAAAGCAACCGCGGTGCTGATGTGACCCCCAGTGAAAACAAATTTGAGACCCCTGACTTAAGGTGTTGCCCTCTTTAATACATGGCATTATAATAATTTTTGGTCTACAACATGGAAAAGAAACTCATTACAGGTGTTTTCCTACTTCCCTTGCTAGTTAATGAGCATTAATTCTTGGCAATCCATCTAACCTCTCTACTCTGCGTTTTCCTCCTTTGTAAAATAAAGGTGTTGATCTCAAAAAGATGTCTTTAGATTGTGCTCTGGGAGCTCTTAGAGTTCAACATTTTCTTCAAGAACTATCTTGCTGGGCTGTGGGAAGGATTAAGGGAAGAAATTGAAGAGGTAGGATTTTACAAGTCTTCGGTCCCCTTTCTTCCCAGCCCTGGTTGTCCACCAAACTCCTCCCTGACCAGAATATTATTTTATTTATTTTATTTATTGTGGTTGCATGTAAGATTTATTTTATTTTTTTTCTACAATGATAACTTCAGTCCAAAATTTGAAAACTCTCAAACTAATAACATTATAGATCCTCTATTGTTCATGACTTTGCATACCTAGAAAATGTCTCTTGACTGTTTAAGGAGTTCCTTTTCTGCTGTAGTTTATCTACACTAAGAGATTAGCTGATGTCCAGTGCAGAAACATGCATTTTCATCCTCAAAAGTTAGCCAAGTATGAGGCTCAAATGAGTGTTCAATAAGGGGTTGTTTACTAAATGCATTGATGAATGCATTAATGAATGGATAACTCCATTGTCCAAACTTCCTTCTGTATATTTCACTGGTGATAATTTAAATTAATTCATATAATCAGTTTAGAATATGAAATATTTCTTAGCTATCAGTTTTAAACATGTCCCTTAAAACACTGACAACTATATCCTAGAAATGATTATAGAATATTTTCATTAGTTTGATTAATGCAAGAAAGAATGCAAAGTGTTAATTAAATACCAATATTATCTCCCAATTTTTATGTTGTATACATCAACATACTTTGGCCTCTTTTCTTGAGAATGACCTGTGTTTCTTCTAGATGATTGTCTGAAAAGCAGGGGTTTTGCTAAGGTTTTTGACATGCATCAAGGTACTCCCAATACAAAAATTCAGGAATAAATAAGGTTTTTATTAATGCATAAAGAAAAATATATTGGCTTAATTATAGTTCTGAATCTTTTTAGCGAGCCTACCCTGCTTGACAGAACGTTGCATTTGTGCACGTCTGCTAAGTGGAGCAGGTATTATCACTCACCGCAGGGATTTCAGCTTTCCCAGAGCTGTCAGAGCAGAGGGGTGTAGGGATAAATCACTTGGTAACCAGACTGTAGTGAGTCACACACAGACTATCAGGACAATTCCGAATAGAGAATAGCAACTATCTAAAAGCTAAATTTCCATCTTTATAAACAATGCTCCAGCCCATGGTAATAGTACAGAAATTCAGGGATTATTATTATTGAAAGTGTACAATCATGATGAGAGGTAAATAAATATTTGATTGTTATGGACTCACACACCCACTCAGAGGCTTTCAAATGTGCCACTTCTTTTGTTCGGTCTCCCCCTGTGCTATAAATTTAAGACGACTAGATTTGGGGATCCATTGGTAACACGAGCTGGGAAAGCAGGTAAATCAATCTGCTTTTAATGTTAAGGTATTTATGTGAGTCTTTCTATTTTACTGGGTTACAGCTCTTGAGTTTAAATACATGTGACAAAATTAATAATAAAATAACTAGACATCTCTGTGAAACGGTAGCAGGGACAGAGATTTAGAACTTTCTTTTTTAAAACTAAATAGTGCATTAACAATGAGTTTTTAGTAAATTATTTTATTACTTATTTAACTCTATGTCCAGCTTGCTTCTGTTTAGCTTTTGCTCATCCTTCAGGTCTCTACTCAAACTTAATTTTCCTTTTCTGATCACATTGCTTCATTTCTCTGACAACCTCCTCAACCTGTTTTGTTTTTTTTTTTTTAGCTTAATAAACCTTATTTTTTAGTTCAGTTATAGGTTCATAGAAAAATTGAGTGGAAAGTACAGAAAGTCTCCTTTGTTTACATGCAGTACATACAGGGCTCCCCACTAAAGCATCCGTATGGTGGTACGATTGTTACCATCATGAACGTTCATTGGACTGTTAATTCTGAAAATTTAATATGCTTGACATGACTAGGTGTAGTAGTTTTTTTTTCTTTTTTTACATTTATTCAGGTCAATGTTTTCTGAGCTCTAAGATATGTGGTTTTGTGTCTAGCATTAATTTGAGGGAAATTTACAGTCATTTCTCCTTTAAATATTGCTTCTGTTCACTTCTCTCTTTTCCTTCAGGTATTCTCATCATGCAGATGTTACATATTTTATCGTTGTCCCACAGTTCTTGAATATTTTGTTCTGGTTTTATTTCAGTCTTTGTTTTTCTTTGCATTTCAGTCTTGTTTTTTTTTTTTCCTTTGTTTTGAGGATATTGCCATATCTTTCAGTAAGCCCTTAGCTTATTAATCATAGTTTTTAAAAAAGAGTGATTATTCCAACATTCCTGCAATGTTTGACTCTTATTCTGACATTTGTTCAGTCTCTTCAAATTATTTTTTTCTTTTTAGTATGCCTTCTACTTTTTTGTTGAAAGTTGGACATGTTCTATTGAGAAGGTGGAACTGTGGTAAATAGGCCTTTAGTGATGAAGTGATAAGAACTGAGGGGAGGGGAGGCGAAGGCTCTGTACTCTCAGGACTGAGTCTCAGTCTCCTGGTGAGACTGACAGTCCAGTGCCCCTGGACTGTAAACTTCACTTCTCCTCAGTTCCTCTCCCCTTAGGTGGATCCGGATGCCTAGAAGGGAATATAGTTGGGTATTTCCCTTCCTTTGCATAGGTTAAGCTTTGATAAAACCCCAGCAGGTTGGGCTCTGGTAAATTAATTTCTCCAAAAGGCAGGGCTTATGAAGAAGAAGAGAATGCTCTGATATTTTTCAAATGGTTACTTTTCTTTTTCATACCAGAAGCAGGAGGGAATATTTCTCTGATATTCACTGGGAGAACCTGACAGAGCTCTTGGATATGCATCTCACAGAACTGTGATCACTCACCATGACTGAGGCAGTCCCTCTAGAATTTGAACCCTCAGACTTGTCCATACTGAGCCTCCATCAGCTTGTCGGTTACAGTTCAGGTTCTCTTACCCAAGCACTGGTTCCTGCAAAGGCTTCTGTGGCCGGGTGTACATTATGGTTAAGTTATGACTCTCCAGACTCATGTGTCTGTTTCTGCAATACTGGTTTTCCTCATGACCTCACTTCTCTGCTGTCTCTAAGAAGAGCTGTTGATTGATTTTTCAGCATTATTGGGTTATAATTGACATATAACATTGTGTAAGGATAAGGTGAATGGAACGGTGATTTCATCCACTCATATATTGTGGAATGATTACCACAGTAACGTTAGTTAATATCTTCATCACCTCACATAATTACCTGTTTTTTATGACAATATTTAAGATTTACTCTCACAGCAATTTTCATTTACATATAAAATTCACTATTGTTAAATACAGTTACTATGCCATATGGTAGGTCCCCAGAGCCTATTGGTCTTGCAGCTGGTAGTTTGTACCTTTTTACTGACTCCACACTCCAGTCCCTGGCACCACCATTCTGTTCCCTATTTTTACAAGTCTGGCCGTTTTATATTCCACATGTAAGTGAGGTCATCAGTCTTTCTCTTCATGACCTGTTTCACTTAGCATGCTGCCCTTAAGTTCTATTCTAGCTGTCACAAATAACAGGATTTCTTTCTTTCTTATGGCTGAATAAGGGACTGTATATATATATACAATATATATATTCATATTGTATCAATGTCTGATATTGTATATATGATGCATATATATTGATATATATGCATCATATATATTGTATATATGACATATATTGATTATAGACACACACACACACACACATATATATATCCATTCATCCGTCAATGGAATTATGTTGATTCCATATCTTGGCCATTACGAATTATGCTGCAATGAACAGGAAGGATAGGTATCTCCTGAAGGGAGTTATTTTCTTTGGATACATACTAGTAGGTCAGATTAGTGGATCATATTGTGGTTCTGTTATAATTTTTGAGGAATATCCACGTCATTGTTCACAGTGGCTGTGTCAGTTTACGTTCTTGTCAACAGTGCACAAGGGTTCTTTTTCTCCACGTTCTTGCCTGCCGTGGTCCTCTCTTGTCTTTTTGACAATAATCATTTTAAGAGATGTGAAGTGCTATTCCTTTGTGGCTTTGATTTGCATTTCATGATGATTAGTGATGTTGAACAACTTTTCATGTACCTGTTCATTATTTGTATGTCTTCTTTAGAAAAATGTCTATTCAGGTTATCTATTATGCAATTGGGCACTTTTTTTGCTGTTAATTTGTACAGTTTCCTGATAGGTACAGGACACTAACACTTTTTGAACTTTATGATTTGCAGACATTTGCTCACATTTTGTGTATTGTGTTTTAATTTAGTGAATTATTTCCTTTCTTGTGCAGAAGCTTCACAGTTTGATGTAGTTCTGCATGTTGATTTTTGCTTTTGTTAGTTTGCTTTTAGTGTCATATCCAAAAAGTCCTCAAGGAAAATGTCAAGGGCATTTTGCCCTATTTTTGTACTAGAGATTTTATAGTTTCAAGTATTATATTTAAGTTTTTAATCCATTTGAGTTCATTTTTGTGAATGGTGTAAGTGTTTAGTTTCTTTTCTTGCATGTAATTATATACTTTTAGCAACACTATTTATTGAAGAGACGATCTTTTCCCCATTGAATTTTAGTGTCTCCCTCATCAGACATTAGTTGACCATAATGTATGGGTTCACTTCTGGGCTCTTAATTCTGTTTAATCATATATGCGTGCATTCTTATGCCAGTACCCCTCTGTCTTCATTAAGATAGATTTATATTATTCGAAATGAGGAAATGTTATATCTCTAGCTTTATTCTCCTTTCTCAGGACTGTTTAAGTTATCCAAGGTCTTTTGGTGTTCCATATAAATTTTAGAATTTTTTTTTCCTATTTCTGTAAAAAAAGGCATGTTTTTTTTAATAGAAACTGTATTAAATCTATAGATGCTTTTGGATAAACATGAAAATTTTAACAATATTGATTCTTTAATCCATGAGTATAGAATATCTATCAGTTTCTTTGTATCTTTTCGTTTACTTCCTCAGGGTTTTACAGTTTTAGGTCTACAGAGCTTTTTATTTCTGTGGTTAAATTATTCTTAAGTATTTTATTTTGGAAGCAGTGTTATTATTAATGGGATTGTTTCATTTATTACTTTTTCAGGTAGTTTATTGTCAGTGTGTAGAAACACAATTGATTTCTGAATGTTGACTTTGTGTTCTGCAATTTCTGAATTCATGTATTAGCACAACAGTATTTTGGTGGAGTCTTTAGGACAGTTTATACACAAGAGCAAAGAAATAGTTTTATTTTGTCCTTCCCAATTTGGGTGTATATTTAAATTTTTTTCTCCTTCCTAATTGAACTAGCTAAAACTAAGCTGAATAAGAGTGGTGAGATCGGGTACTCTGGTCTTCGTCCTGATCACAGATGAAAAAGTTTCAACCTTTCACACTTGAGTACGATGTTAGATGTGGGCACATAGATTTTATTATATTGAAGTACCTAGCTTCAAAAGTCAATTTGTTGAGAATTTTAAAATGAAATAATAGTAGTTTTGTTCAATGTTTTTCTGTATCCATTGAAATATCATATGTTTTTTATCTTTTATTCCATTAATGTGGTGTATAACATACGTTGATTTGTATATGTTGAACCATCCTTTCATCCCAGGGAAATTTTCCACTTGAACTAGTCTGTGATCCTTTTAATGCCCTTTTGAATTTAGTTTGCTAATATTTTGTTGTGAATTTTTGCATCTATATTCTTCAGAGTTATTGATCTGTAGTTTTATTCCTTCTAGTTTCCTTATCTGGTTTTGATATCAGGGTAATACTATCCTCATAAAATGAGTTGGGAATTTTTCCATCCTCTTAAATTTTTGGAAAGAGTTTAAGAAGACTAGGAATTATTTCTTCTATAAATATTTGGTAGAATTTGCCAGTGAAACTACCTAGTCCTGGGCTTTTCTTCGTTGAGAGGATTTTGATAACTGATTTGAACTCTTTACTTATTATGGATCTGTTCAGATTTTCTGTTTCTTCATGGTTTGTCCAGTTTGTTTACATTTTCAGAAAACTACTTCTTAGTTTTGATTATAGTTTTTATTGTTTCTCTCTATTTCATTTATTTCATCCATGGTCATTGTATTTCTTCTCTTCTGCTAACTTTGAGCTGTTTTTTTTTTCTTTATGTAGTTTCTTGAAGTGTAAAGTTAGTTTATTTTATTTTATGTAGGGATTTATCACTGCAAATTTCCCTCTTAAAACTACTTTTGCTTCATCCCATAAGTTTAGGTTTGTTGTGTTTCCATTTTGGTGTGTCAAGATATTTATTGATTTCCCGTTTGATTTCTTCATTGATACATTGGTTGTTCAGTGTAATTGGTTGTATTGTGTATTTACCATGCTTTGATGTGTTTTTTTTTTTAATCCTGGTATTGCTTTCTAGTTTTATACCATTGTTGTAGGGAAAAAGCATTTGTTCTTTATTCATATGTTACTGGTATTCTCTTAAGAAGAGATTAAGACATAGAAAGAAAGACACAGGGAAGGAAACACACAGAAAACAGTTCATGTAGACAGCAAGAAGACAACCATGTATAAGCCTAGAAAAGATGCCTCAGAAGAAAATAAACCTACAGACACATTAATCTCATAATTCTGGCCACAAGAATTGTGTGAAAAAATTTTCATTAGTTTAAATCTTTTAGTCAGTGTTATTTTGTTATGGCAGCCTTAGCAAACTACTACAAATGTAAAACACTTTTGTTTTGAAATTACATAAAATATTATTAAAGCATATTTTTATGTTTTTTTAAGATTTCTCTCTCCATCACCCTTCTTTTGACCAGCTTTCCTGTAGAGCAACTTCAGCTTTAAAGACCACTTCGTGATGAAACAAATCTTTACCTTTTTTATTATGGAAGAAAATAAATGATCCATATTATTTTCTGATTGACCATATGAGAATTTGTATTAGTCTAAGTAAACACCTTAACCTGAGGTGAGTATTATGTTTTAGAGTCAAAACATATTCCATATAATGTTATTCATTTGCAACCATCCCTTCTAACTTTAGCAGTCTGCAGAATCTGAGGTATACATCGTTCCAGGAAACCTAATGTTTGAGTTGTCCACTCTTCACACTTGTTTGGGTGACACCACTAATGAAATATTTTTTGAGAACACAGAACACAAAAACTCTATTCAAATTCTACAAATTTTGTATTTCATCTTGATTTAAATATTTTAAGAAATGTATTAATATTTTCTGAACATTGGATAAACTTTTTCTTAAAAATAATCAATTCAAATACCCTGTATTGGTTCATAATCCAGAAGGCATTTTCACTCAGAACTTTCCCACAAGATCTATAGGTCTGTATTCCATAGGGAAAAATAATAATCTGTTAGATATTCTATGAAGAGGGCAAGACAGTGAAACAATTTTGTTATTTTCTAATTCTTCAATTGTGAATGGAATGGGAGTCCCGTTCAATAAAACTTTCAGTACTACATGGATTTCAGGTTTGCATTTCAGTAGAATTCTTTTACAGATTTTATATGACCATACTTAAAAAACAAAAGAATTCTAAGCGAAGTGTTTCCTGATTAGTTCCTATGTGCCCTTTCTGTCTGTGTGTATATGTGTGCACTTATTCAGGCATGAGCACATATAAATGTTCAAATTAGGGCCGGTCTTACAGTTTGTGGAAAGGGGCTAGGGTCGTCTGTGGACTGTCCAGTGCGTTTATCCGTATACTACCACACGGCTCAACCGTTCATCTACATTCACCATCTCTACATTAACAAGGTATAAAAACAATCCTTTTGAGTCAAAGATCTTATAAATTTTTGAGAAATGTTGTTTAGTTCATTTATTAAAAATAATGCCAAAATTATTAAGATATAGGATTTTATGTCACTGTTTTGCTTAGAACAAGAGTGTCAAATTCATTTTCAGTGGGGGTCACATCAGCCTCGCAATTGCCTTCAAAGGATTGAATGTAACTTTATGACTGTATAAATGTAACTACTCCTTAACTAAGGGCAAGGAGCTCTGCATTCGGCCCTTTGAAGGCAATGGCAAGGCTGATGGGGCCCCCAGTGAAAATGAGTTTGACACCCTTGGCTTAGGATAACAATTTAATTTTTTTAAACTTTCAGTAGAGAACATATAATGGGGCATCTGCTATTTTTAGATTTTGTTTTGTATTTGATTGTAAATTAATAATTAAATGGCACACATAATATACTAACAAGTCCTTAAAAATAAATAAAATATTGATATTGTTAGCAAACATAGATTCCATTACATTCTTTAAAAGGAAAAAAAAACAACATTTTAGCAAAATATAAATAAATAAATAAATAAATAAATAAATAGTTAAGTAGCCTTAAAATCCTAAAGAAACTGAAGAAAAAAATGACTGCAATATCTCTAATTAAATGAGAGCAATTCTTAATTGAGCAAAATACATTTTTTAAAGATTTTATTTATTTATTTTTAGAGAAAGGGGAAGGGAGGGAGACAGAGAGAGAGAGAAACAGCAATGTATGGTTGCCTCTCACATGGTCCTCACTGGGGACCCGGCCCGCAACCCAGGCATGTGCCCTGACTGGGAATTGAACCGGGGTCCTCTGGTTCCCAGCCTGCACTCAATCCACTGACCTACACCAGCCAGGGCTGAGCAAAAGATTTTAAAATATAAGGCTTCAAAGAAACTAAAACTCATGGTAGTAAAATTAAAAAGTTACCTGACTTATATCTCAAAACTTCTTGCAAGTATTGTAAAAAGACAATTACAAGGGTGTTTCCTGCACTATTTTTACTGTAAAAGCCAGGAATGAGTCTAAATATTTGTCAGTAATAATATCAAATAAAATAACTTCATACAAGGATTCATAAGAATGAACTATATTTCTTACATATTCATTTGAATAGTTCTCCCAAAGAAAGGCATGTGAAGAGAAGATGCAGACTTATTCAAAAATAATAGCCAAGTTTATAAAATAAAATATAAATGTATATATATTTATAAATGAAAATTGTATGTGTTTATAAACATAGAAATTGTGGGCTAGAGAGATATACGTGAAGTTTTTGATGCACTTTCCTTTTGGAGGGAAGGGAGAACTAAGGAGATTGAGTAAAGAAAATTTCAAGAACTCCACCTGCTGTAATTTATTTTTATTTTCTGTTTTCAAAATGGCAATTTAACAAAATATGTGAGATAAACCCTGCAGGGATGGAAACATTACTGTTTGTCATATTTTCCTTTATAGTCATCTCTATTTTTAAAATTTTTCAGACCAAAAAATAAATAAATAAGAGAGATAGAACCATTCTTTGCAGGAAACAAAATTTCCTACTTTCTTCCATTTCTTAAGAAAACTGCTGGGATTACAACCTAAGAATCCTGAAACACTGATTCAAAAGAACCTATGCACTCCAATGTTTATAGCAGCACAATTTACTATAACCAAGTGCTGGAAGCAATGTAAGTGCCCATCAGTAAATGAGTGGATCAAGAAAACATGGAACATTTTCACAATGGGATACTATGCAGCAGAAAGAAAGAAGGAGCTCCTACCTTTCACAACAGCATGGATAGAACCGGAGAGCATTATGCTAAGTGAAATAAGCCAGGCAGTGAGAGAAAAATACTATATGATCTCACCTATAAGTGGAACCTAATCAACAAAACAAACAAGCAAGCAAAATATAACCAGAGACAATGAAATAAAGAACAAACTGACGGTAACCAGAGGGGAGTGGAGAGGAGGATAGTGGAGGGAAGGAGAGGAAGTGTTGTCAAGGAACATGTATAAAGGACACACGGACAAAGTCCAAGTGGCATAGGATTGTGGGTGGTATGTGGGGGTGGGTGGATTCGGGGAGAGAGGTAGGAGAGTGGAGGGGAGAAAAGGGAGACTACTGTACTTGAACAACAATAAAAAGGAAAGAAAGAAAACCATAATGAATGTTTTATAAAAAAACAGATATACTTGCTTGGTAATGTAATCAGAGAGTCATAGATCACCAGAAATAATATCAGTCGCATTGCTGATGAAGTAAGTCAATCTGATTATGCTTTTAACAAGATTAAAACCCACAGGTTTTAAAATGAGTACAGTGACCCATAAACCATTTTCTTTTTCAACATTTCTACCAAGGAACAGGTGGATTTCAGTTTACATTTAGAATCTATTGTATACTAAGTAACATTTTGTTGAAATTCATATCTGAAGAAATTGAACTTTGAAAACAATTCCAGAACATAATGAGTAAATTACTAAAAGGGCACGGAGTACATTAAAGATAATTCATCTTCCAGAAAGAGCCTGTTGTCAGGCTGCTCACCATGAAATGTTTCTTTTCTCAGATTTTGGATGAAATTCATAATGTAAAACAAGATGTCACCCAAAATGATGCTATTTACCTTGGGCAAGATGCTTGAGCAACAGAAAATCTGACCACAATGTCAAACTTGTGAAACACTGAAAAAACAGATATGTTTCATTAAAACGAATAAACAAGATACTCTGTGAAAATACCAATATTTATAAAAAGGTCCTTCTGGACAAAAGCTCATCCTTTATGACACTGGGCCAAGAAGCTTGGCTCTCATCAAGCATAAGCAATTTGCTTCTCAACCCATGAGAGGATAGAACTTATTTAAGATCCACCAACAATATATTATTTGGACCATATTACTTCTTGCCCTTTGGGGAAGGGTGTTTCAACTCAAAGTAATATTTATTCCACATACCACACTAAATTTTTTTTTTTTTTTTAGTTTTCAAATTGATTTTGCAATTCCTATCTCATAGAACCATCTGACTGGCCTTTAGGTTAAAGAGGGCCCTGAGACTCAAGACAGACCAAGGATCTCAATGAAACAATGTGACTTCAGAGAACAACAGTTAAAGTAACGAATTGTCTGCAATAAAGACAGTAAAAGAGTAGCCTAAGACTCACAGGAGAAAACTGAGCCGGTGGTAATGAAACTACTTTGTCTATTGCTATAAAACTGTTCAGTGGAATTCTCAGATCTCACTGCCCTTATTGCTTATAACAGGGTCAAAGAATGCCAGCTCTAAAAAGTAAATTCTTATTATGTTTCTATCAACAGCATACACATATTAAAGATTCCATAGAAAATATGAAGAGAATGTTTTCAGTAAACACATTTAAACCTTAAAAATTATGCAATTAAACTCTTTATTAAAACATAACAGCAGCATATTAAGGACATGCTCTTAATTAACACTCTAGCTACAAAAGTCTCATCTGAGTTTCTGACATTTCCAAGTTGAGTTTGAATGAAACCATTTATTTGCCATTATTAGAGTAATCCCTACAGATGCAAATGCTACTAACAAATGAATTAGCAAATAATAATTTTTATAAATTATAATGTGTGTCTACTTCACCACGTCAAAAATATGTGTGTTTACAAGAAGTGATCAAATCTATTTTTTTTAATTTCCACTTAACTTTTTCATAGGAATAGTTTTATTAATTACCTAATGTGTGTGAAGTGCTTTACACACACACACACACACACACACAAAGTGATTTTCAAAATGTTTTTGTTGAGAAAGAAGAGAATTGATAATGTTCTAAAGGTATATGCCACTCTTCAGGGTATCATTTAAGTTGCTGGTATAAAGTTAATTGTTAAAAGATATCTAATGACCAAAATAATAAGCACTTAAAATATATGTACTCAGGTAAATAAATAAATAAACAAACAAGCAAAATAGAAATGGAAGCCACTGTATGGGAGAACATATTCACCAGTGATACATCTGATAAGGGATTAATCTCCAAAATATATAAATAACTTATATAACTCAATGCAAGTGAGACAAAAAATCCAATTAAAATTGGGCACATGACCTGAATAGACACATTTCCAAAGAGGACATACATATAGACAAAAGACATTTGAAAAAAATGCTCATCATCACTAATCACCAGAGAAGTGCAAGTTGAAATCATAATATTACCTTACATGGGTCAGAATGACTACCATCAATAAATGAACAAACAAGTGCTGGCTTATAGAGAAAGGGGGCTCTTTTTGCACTGTTGGTGGGAATGCAGATTGATACAGCCACTGTGGAAAGCAGTATATAGTTACCCCCAAAAATTAAAAGTGGAACTGCTTCATGACCTAGTGATCCCACTTCTGGGAATATATCCTCAGAATCCTGAAACACCAAATTAAAAGAATATATACACCACTGTATTCATAGAAGCATTATTAACAATAACCAGGATCTGGGAACAGCCAAGTGCCCATCAGTGGATGAGTGGATAAAAACGCTGCCCTTCAGTTCTAAATGACAGCGTTGCTGGGTAGAGCAATCTTGGTTGTAGGCCGCTGCTTTTCATGAGTTGAATATTTCTTGCCCGTCCCTTCTAGCCTGTAAAATTTCTTTTGAGAAATCCACTGACAGTCTTCTGGGAACTCCTCTGTAGGTAACTAACTGCTCTTCTCTTGCTGATTTGAGGATTCTGTCTTTATGTTTAACCTCTGGCATTTTTTTTTAATTATTATGTTTCTTGGAGTAGGAAAAACTAAAGTTGTTCGTCATCACCAAACCATTATTATATAAAATGTTAAAGGGACTTATTTAACAAAAAGAAGATGATCAAAATTATGGACAATAAAATGGTGGTAACTATATATCTATCAACAGTTGAATCAATAAAACACACTAAGCAAACAAGAACAGAGACCAAATCATGGATACAGAGAGAATTCTGGTGGTTGCTAGTTGGAAAGGGGGTGTGGGGGAATGGGTGAAGTGGTGAGGGGATTAAGAAGTCCCAGTAGGTAGTTACAGAAGAGCCGTGGGATGTAAAATACAGTATAGGACATGGAGTAGCCAGAGAACTTATACTCATGAGCCATGAACATGAACAGTGGTGTGCAGATTGCCTGAAGGAGTGGGGAATGCAGGGTAGATGGGGCAAAGGAGGAAAAATTGGGACAACTGTAAGAACACAAACAATAAAATATAATTTTATTTATTATTTTTTTAAAGATTTTATTTATTATTTATTTTCAGAGAGAGGAGAAGGGAGGGAGAAAGAGCAATGTATGGTTGCCTCTCACATGGCCCTCACTGGGGACCTGGCTCGCAACCCAGGCAGGCGTCCCGACTGGGAATCAAACCGAGACCCTCTGGTTCCCAGTCTGCGCTCAATCCACTGAGCTATACCAGCCGGGCAATAAAGTATAATTTTAAAAGCTGTGGTACATTTACACATTGAAATACACATACACTCATTTGTTTTTAGATTCTACATACAAACAAGATCATAACAGTATTTGCATTTCTCTTTCTGAAATATATATTTCACTTGCATAATGACCTCAAGTTTCATTCATGTTGTCACAAGTGTCATGGTTTCCTTTTTTGTGGCAGAAAGTATTATCCAGAAAGTATCCTGCTTTCTAATATAAAAGAAGCATTTATGAAAGAAGATATAAGATACAAGAAACATTGTACATCAGGCAATTATTCCCCTTCAGAGTAGGCACCTTGAGACCTCACACAGTTCTCTGAGCATCTCTTCCACTGTTCAAAATACTGTGGAAAAAGTGTTTCCACAATGGAAAAATTTAAAAATTTTTTGTTGGAATCACCATCAGCTGTCCCATTGCATTTCCCTGAATCTCATGGATGGTCTAAAATCTCTTCCCTTTCATAGGTACGTTTTGTTGGGGGAAAAGACAGAGTCACAGGGCACAAAATCTGGGCAGTGGGGTCCCTGAGTCACCTGGGTGATTTGATGTTTCGCTAAAAGTTTCTGCATGAGAAGTGATGTTTGAGTGGGCACACTGTCGTGATGAAGCTGCCAATCACCAGTTGCCCATAGCTGGGCCATTGCATCTCTCAGCCAATGAATAACATCAAGGTAGTACTCCTTATTAATTGTTTGGTCTGTAGTGGTGTACTCATGATTGACAATACCTTCCCAATCCAAAAACACAGTTCACATGGTTTTAATCTTACCGTGACTTTACTGCATCTTCTTTGGGCTTGGAGAACCAAGTGAATTTCACTGTGTTGGGTGGGCTTTCATTTCTGGATCATAGCTGTACTAGCAGACCACTTTTCATCTCCAATTATGACCTTCTTGAGGAAATCATGTTCATTGGTAGCAGTTTGAATCAAGTCATTAGCAACCATAGCATGATGTTCCTTCTACTCTGATAGCAGGAAGCATGAATGAATTTTGCCATGACACATTTCATGACAAGATCCTGTGTGAAAAATCTCAGACACATTAGCTTTTGGAATCCCCAGATCAACTTCTATTTCTTGCACAGTCAGTCACTGATCTTTCTTGATTGAAGCCTGTACACATTCAACATTCTCAGATGCTCTGTTTGTTGCAGACCTTCCAGAATACAGATCACTTTCAACAGATTCTTAACCGTTTTTTAAGCATTTGTGCCATGCTTTTATTTGCACTATACGCATTGCATTGTCCCTGGAAGCCTATTGAATCATCCAAATAGTTTCCGTGGAGGAATGTTCAAGCTTAACACAAAATTTGATGCAGATTTGTTGCTCTACTCACTCAGTCATTTTGAATGTGACAGCCACACAGTATGCATGCTAACTCAACAGCATCTGCCACCTCCACTGACTAGTACAGTGAAGTTGTCATTGTTCATTCATATACTATACAGTCCACTCTCCTTGGTAGCCAGGTTACAACGATATCATGCAAACTGTTCTCTTTATTTTAATAATGGATGGACTTTTTCCAGACAGACCTTGTATACACCCCTCTTTTTTTTATCTGTTCATCATTGCTGGAATTTAGGTTGACTCCATGCCTTGGCTATTATAAAGTATGGTGCAATGAACATAGGAGTGCAAGTATCTCTTTAAGAAAGCAATTTCATTTTTTTGGATATATACCTAGGGATGGAATTACTGGATTGTATGGCAGTTCTACTTTTAAATTTTTGAGGAACCTCCATATTGTTTTCTGTATTGGTTGTACCACTTTAAATTCTTAACAACAGTACACAAAGGTGTGATATTCCTTTGTGGTTTTGATTTTCCTGATGGTTAGTGATGTTGAGCATCTTTTCACATACCTGTTGGCCATTTAGATATCTTCTTGGGGGGAAAAAGTCTTCTTAGCCCCACTGCCTATTTTTAATTATATTTTTTGTCATTGAGTTGTATCATTTTTTTGTAGTTTGGATATTAACCATCTTTTCATTTTTTGATGGTTTCCTATGCTCTACAGAAGTTTTTCTATTTGACTTTGAGATTAAAATTGATATTTGTGTATACTGTGAAATTGAGGACTGGTTTCGTTATTTTGCATGAATCTGTCAAATTTTGCCAGTGCTATTTACTGAAGAAACTGTTCTTTCCTCACTATATATTATTGACTCCTCTATTGTAAGCCAATTGACCATATATTTGTGGGTTTATTTCTTTTTTTTTTAATATATGTTATTGATTATGCTATTACAGTTGCCCCATTCCCCCCTTTCTTCCCCTCCACCCCCCCATTCCCTGCCCTTTAGTTTTTGTCCATAGGTCATACACATAAGTTCTTTGTCTTCTACATTTCCTATACTATTCTTAACCTCCCCCTGTCTGTTTTCTACCTATCGTTTATGCTACTTATTCTCTGCACCTTTTCTCCCTCTCTCCCCCTACCACTCCCCTGTTGATATCCCTCCATGCCTTATATAAATCCCTTTAACGTTTCGTATAATAAAGGCTGGGTGATGATGAACTCCTTGAACTTGACCTTATCTGAGAAGCACTTTATCTGCCCTTCCATTCTAAATGATAGCTTTGCTGGATAGAGTATTCTTGGATGTAGGTCCTTGCCTTTCATGACTTGGAATACTTCTCTTCAACCCCTTCTTGCCTCAAAGGTCTCTTTTGAGAAATCAGCTGACAGTCTTATGGGAATTCCTTTGTAGGTAACTGTCTCCTTTTCTCTTGCTGCTTCTAAGATTCTCCCCTTATTTTTAATTTTGGGTAATGTAATTATGATGTGTCTTGGTGTGTTCCTCTTTGGGTCCAATTTCTTTGGGACTCTCTGAGCTTCTTGGACTTCCTGAAAATCTATTTCTTTCACCAGCTCGGGGAAGTTC